>JBCJKH010066042.1:0-45417 GCA_039877255.1 Loriculus beryllinus | reverse complement strand
TGCCAGCTGGAGATTTAGTTCATGGATATTGTTTCGTTCTGCTGTATGTGGTTCTAGTGCTGTGCACAGTGTCAGCAATCCAAGCTTTCTTTTACAGTAAGAAGCTCTGTTGGATTCTTAAAAAGAAACAGTAAAACACCCAAACCTAAAAAATAAATAAATAATAAAAATAATAATAAAATGTCATTTGAATAAATCTGCTTTTCAATTGAGAAAATTTCATTGTAGGTCTTGTTCTCAAAGTCTTTACCTCTTACATACGCAGATGTAACAGTTTTGGAACCAGAACTGGTGGTTGACAGCTGTGGTTAAAAGGTCAACTGTGGCAAGTGCAGGCTGTTGCTGTCCAGTCCCCATGCCTTCAAGCACACAAAACCTTTAAGGGTAGAGTTAGAGCGTTAAAATAGCCCAACTTTGATTATTCTTGCTTTTACAACTGGACCTATAATAAATTCCCTGAACAAAGACATGCAAGGCGAGGAACTGCACCTTCATCATGTCAGTTTGCCAAAGGCAAAAATAATCTTGGGACTGTCTGCATGCTGACTGATTATATTACTTGGGACCACAGAGAACTGGATCTGACAGATCCCAGCTGAAAAGTGCTTGCAAGAAAACCAGAAAATGAATCTAAATAGTGTATGGACTCTTAAATTGCGTCTTAGTTTTTATATATATGCTAGGTATTAGAATCCTTAGATATTGATGGTGTTAATTAAAAGCAGAATTTATGCAGCAGTCGTCAAGTTGTGACTGAGAAAGGATCATGTGATAAAGACTGCTGTTCGCTCATGTAACTAACAACTCCTATGGAGAAAGAAGCAGAAATATGTAACTTGTTTATCTAAATTTGATTCAGACTTTATAATAAATTGTGAAAAAGTTTCAGCATGTTTAACTCTGCTAGATTCCAGTGACTGATACTCTCCCCGTTTTCTGAAAAGGGGAAGGAAGAAGGTTAAATAAAGACAAAATAAATACCAGTCCTCAAACAAAGCTCTGCTGATCCTTGTCCTTACAGCATCCCGTACATGCACACCCATTTCCTGTTGTTAATGTTAAACACATTGAATATAACTTTCATTTCATTGTTTGTTTCAGTGTTCATTTTATATTACACTGACCGGAAAATCTCAAATCCATTACAGTAAGCGCTGTAGAAATAAAGCTTGTTGTCTGTGGCCAGGGAAAGGCGAAAGAAGCTGCCATTTTGTCTGGCAGAGATGAGAAACTCCTCAGACGTCACTGGATAGCTTCAGTGGTGAAATCTTTAAGCGTTATAGATGACTTCAACTCCTTTTCTGAGTTTTCTGCTATGTTGTAACAGAGCAGAGTCTGTTATTTAATTTGTTGTTTTGTTTGGGGCTGACAGGAGAACACAAAGAGCCTGACAGCAGGACATGTGCAGAGTGGGGAGAAGAGCCACAGAGCTTCCTACCGCACTCGGTGCAAACTGTGCAATCAGCTCATCTTTTTCTCCTGCAGAAGGAGCGAGGCTTTTGTTTAGGTTTCTGTGTCACTCTCGACAAGATGAAACCCGTGATGACTTTGGTTTTCTGAACAGTAGGGGGCAGCGGAAATAAATAGAGAAAATAGTTTTATTATAAAACAAATGAATTTTTGGTTCTCTTTAGAGCTGAAGCAAGTTCTTTTTGCCAGTGTAACAAAGAACTGTGGTATTGGAATGCAGTGTATAAAGTTCTGTTCTGATTTTAAAATTCTGCATTACAATTAGGTATTCTGAAGTTATGGTCCCCAAAAGCATGTGTGATGTATCCATCATTCAGGTAAAAGAAGGGCAACGTGCTCTGATAGAACTTGTTTTAAGATGCCGTTGTCTTCCCACACTTTCAGGCTCTTAGAACTGTCAGTGGTATGGCTGTGGAATTGAAAGATAAGCAGAAGTATTACTGGCACTGGCATGAAGATGAGTGGTAGCCTATGGTGAAAAGAGGGCTGGCCTTAAAAAATGACAGAAGATTGATCTCTGAATAAGCATAAACTGTGGAATGAATCACCTGTTTGTGAAATTGGAATGGCTTAGCTCTGAACCAAACTTAGGAGGAACACCGTATTCAAGAGGAAATTCACATATTTCTAGCTGGTTATTGCAGATACACATGCTTATGTGATTGATATGGCATGGCCTCCCTCTGTATGGCCTTTTTTGTAGAACTGTGCACTGTATTCCCTGGGCCAAAACTGGGGTTTTTTTGGCATCTGTAGCTTTATTTCATCTGAGACACTGGAGTGTCAGTGCAGCAACAGTGGAAGATGGGAAACGGGTGATCCTATGTGAGGCTTATTCTGGTTTCAGTATCATGAGCATTCTGGCTTGAAGCTGGGTAATGTGACACCACTGCTGCCTCTTCTAGTTCACTTCTGAAGTCTGCTTTGTGGTGCTTTATTCCTCCACCTGTGGCAGGAAATGTTAAATTAGTGATTGTTCAACTAACCTGAAGCTAGAAGGTTATTAATCTTTTGCCTAGTAATTTTATACCCAATTTAGGTTGAATCCAAAGCATATTTTGTTAACTGAGTGATAACAGCAGGTGAGAAAACGGTGGAGCATTTCTTCCTGTTGTGTGAAGAACACCAAACTGAAATATTCTAAGTTTTTTATTTTCTGCCTGTGTCATCTATAGAACTTATGGAAACATTTTAAATTATTCTGGAGAACTGAAATACTGTGTATTTCCCTCCCAGTCCAGTTTATTGTTATTTCTTTCATCCTACCTCACGTCTTGCATGCCATTTAACGTCTGGTTTGTCCTATTTGTGCCTCATCATTTTTTACTGTACCTCATCTCTTCAAATTGTTTTTCTTTGGTTGGTTTTGGTTTTTAATTCAGTCTGATAGAGATACTGTCCTTTGGGTTGTCCTTGATAGTAATGTACCATAAACTGAAGAGACCCTAAAAAACTGAACAGTGAATCCCTTCCTGCCTTTTCCTCACAAAGTAAAAATGAGAAAAAATTTTGTTGACTAAAATGTTTTCTCTTTTCTGGACTATTGCAAATTTGGTTTTGTTTTGGTTTGGTTTGTTTGGGGGGGGTGGTGGTTTTTGGCTAGACTTGTATTCTATGGGAACAACTTAACAAAAATACAGCATTCATACATTAATGAATGAATGCATTCATTGCGTCATTATTCATGACTCAGTTTTCTTTCAGAAAAAGAGGCAGTTGATGAGAAAATCTTTCACATATAAAATAGAGACACATGTTTACATTCATGCCTTTTTAGATGTTTTCCTTTGAAAATGCAGTGTGTGGTGATGTTCTACCATGAGAATTGGGACTGGGAGTCCTCAGTTTCTTTCATTATTGCACTTGCCAAAAAATACTTTAACTTGCGTTTTGCCACCTATAATCCTTTTAAAGAACCTTTGGATTATTACTGGTATGAAAAAAATTCTTTAACGTTTGAAGGAACTGTAGTAAAGTAGAAAATGTGGGAAGTCTTTCGGTTTTTGAAAAAGGTACATGATATATGTATGTGGGTATTTGTGTATGCTCATCTATACATATTTTTATATATGTGTGTGTATGTATTTATGCACCTCTACTTATATTTCTCTGTCTCATATATTAGAACCTCATTTTCATTCTGTCATTTTCTTCCAGTTAGCAGTGTACCCACATGTGTGTACTGAAGAGACTAAGTTTTTCTGCTACTTTCATAAGAAAACCATTTGAAATACAAAATAATGAAATGGTTTACATTTTCTTTTTAGGTTTGTTTTTTTCTGGGGGTGGGGCTCTTTCGTGGGAGGTTCTTTCTGGTTTTGGGGATGGAGAAAGTCTCCTTTGGTAGAATGAATGGGTCCTCATTTGTTAAATGGATTTCTCTGTAAAAAAAGGGCTTAAATAAGTTGGTTTGTGTTTTGTTTTGAAATGAGTCTGACTTAAAAGGTTTAAGATTATCATGTGCCTATGCAAATACGTGGTCTTGAACTATTATTTATTTTGATGCCAGTCTGTGTGCAGGCACATTTCCAAGCTATTAGAATGGACAGATGATTTAGCAGAAGTCAGCGAATCTTCTGAAAAGCATTTCCTTCCCTGTCACAGGATGGGCTTTTTTCTATCAAGCTATTTTTGTACATCTTTGCATTTCATCTCCCAGGTGGTAAAATATAAGTCTGTGGTGTTGATAACTAAAGTTCTGTGATGGAGAGAGGATGTAAATTCAGTCTTCCTATAACAATGTCTTATTGCTTTAATTTTTTTAATTAAATCACTGCTTTAATATGTAATTGGATCTCTTACTTTCTCATCTCCTGTGAGATAATTATTGAGAACAACTCTTTCCTGCTATGTGAAGACCAGGAAGTGTTCTGTCTCTACAACCGGGGATGTAAGCACAGCATTTCAGGCAGCAGTATCAAGATTCAAGATTCCTAGTTTTTATACACGTTGTGGTCTGAGGGCTTAAGGTGTTGGTTGGTTTTTTTTTTGTTTTGTATTTCAAAAGACAAACCCCCAAATGCAATAGAAAATGCTTTTCAGTCTAGAGATACACATTCAGATTCATATAATGCATCTTTATGGTCAGCTGGAAAACACAGACACATCTCTGTTCAGAATAGATACTTGTTATTGGTGTGCTTTTTTCATGCAGATTTGTACACCCTTTTTAAGTTCTACAAATACTGTGCAGAAAAGGGGAGTTACCGCAGCATTGCAAGCTGTCCTTTTTACCAAGCAAGTTGAATGGTTTCATAGTGTTTTTCAGTTCAGTTTGTTTCAAGTACACACAAGTCCTAATAGAAAAACCCACCGCAGTGAAATAGCAGGTGGCATTTGTCCCTTGCTCATAGACCAGTAGGGAATCATCACAGGATTGTGTGTTTAGTGTATTTCATCCAGTGCTGCAGTATGGCATTACTCATGTACCTAATATACACTGGAGATGAGTGATCATGGCTATTATAAGGATAGTACGCTACCCTTTTGATTGGATTATTTTTTGATATTACACTGAGTTTAAAATAAGGCTGCGTTCTAATTGGATAGTTCAGCTTAAAATTTCAGAAATACTCACATTAGTAGCTTTAATGTGCTTCCCAAGAACAGAGGTAGAGAACTCTAATGGTCATGTGTCTTAAAACTTTTTCCTTTATTTCATAGTATCTGTAATATGTTGGGGCTTCTTATGGGATTTTAATGAAAACAAACCCTGATACAATCTACCTACATGGCTTTGTTAAAACAACATGTGTATGCAGTATATTAGAATGTGATTAGATATTATGCATGTAGAGAACCTGAGTTCCTTACACAAGTTAATGTAACTCAGGCATGCTCAGGTATCCATAAGGGGCTCAGCTTTTCTATCCCTTGACATATTTGTGGTTAAACCTGTAACTTTCTGTCAGATCTCTGTGTGGGTATATCTTAGGTTTACTAGTGTATGTCATCTTAATATAGCACACTCAGTGTGGGATTTTTCTCCCTAGTACACATGCTTCTTCAAGCCATGGAGTTCTAAAGAAGAGCTGTTAAATTGTATTAGAAGTGGTGATTGCTACAGCCATATAAGAAATATTAACAAGAACTAGGGATACTTCATGTGCAAGGTAATAAAATGGAATGAAGAAATCAGTACTTCATCCCTAGTGCTGTGCCTGGGCCAGTGCAGGTGTCATGTTGAATTCAAGATTCACACATTGGTTTTTTTGCTTAACATAGTCCTGTGTGGCAATATAAGCTGGTATGATAACTCTACCATGATACAGTATGATGCAGTTAGGATTTGTTTGTTACGTTTATTTGATATTCAAGCAGTGTGTGCAATAGATACTTGGTCCTCTTGAAGCACTGCCTATTAAAATTGTCTCAGTAAGTTCAACTCTTTCATTAATATGCCATTTAACTTATTTCAGCATTTGGGCTATAAATTCATTTTATTGTCAAAGATTTTTGGCGTTGCACTGAAGCTTATTCCACTACAAATGTGTGCCATAGAGTGCTTGCTCATGTTCATCTTAAAGCTCTTACACTGTACTTGCAGGATCTTTTGTGAAGGGAATACACACAAAATTGTTGATATTGAAATGGAGTGAAGTTTGTATTGCTTGATGTGCCCTGTGATTTAAAACATAAAATGGAGAGCAACATTTAAGGGGTGGGTTTCTGGAACATGAGAGATTCAGAGGTCAGCTGCGTTGTGCTGCGGCAACCGAGACAGGACTTGTAATTCCTTTGGGTAAAAGATGCTCACAAAGAGCAGCGATTAATTTAATGAGCACCTTATGCTCCCTGCACAATATCCACTGCAGTCTTTGCTTCTAATCCACTTATTACAGGCAAAGAAATTTATCTGGTAGTTCAATTTACTGGATTTTTTTTTTCAGCTTGCCGTGATGTCCCATCTCATCCCCTTGTACAATGGCAGCTGCCCTTGAAACTCTTAGAAAATTTAAAACCTTAATCTTGCCTGCAGTGGCTGATATTTATAATTTCTGTATGAAATTACTTGTCTTGCATAGCAGCTGAGACAAATTTAGAGAACATTAGTATAATATTTGCAAACTTCCAGATAACCAGGACAGTACTTTATACATGTTGTTAGCAGGATTTGTGTGCCTGTGTTGCTTTTCAGTAAGCAGAAGATTTAAAATAAAGATGGGGTGATCCTTTGTTTAGCACAATAAAGTATAAGGTAGACGAAGGCATCTACTTTGTGGGGGCTGCCCCAGATTCATTCAATATGTAATTGCTTTTCTTACAGTTTACCTGGTTTTTTCATCCCTTTTGGCGTGTACATCACGGCTGGTACTGGTTTGTTCTTCATGAGTGTACTGTGATTCAATTATATAACCAAAGAGGTTGGCTCTGCATAAGATATGAGCATGTTAATGTTAACTACTTGAATACTCAGATAGCCTTGCTTTGGATACTTGTCCTCATGGATGCTGTGTTGCTCATGATACCTCTCTGTTTTGGACCCACTTTGAATGTAGTGGTTAGAAGCCCACACGTAATTGTCCTTGTGTAATTTTCCTTCTACAGTAACAGGATGTCCTGTCTTCTTCAAATTCACTTTAATCCTGTAGCCTTGCTTGTACTTCATATTGTGTAATTTGCATCCGGCCATCTGTACCCCAGAATCATCAGTACAGATTCAGGTTACCACATCCATAGACCACCGTCACGCTTCTCTTGTAGAAATCTGTATTCCAGATCTAAACAGCCTTTGTCTTGATTTAACCTGTGCTCACTGTAGGGGATGATGGATGGTACCTCTTAGTTTCTTGTTTGTAAAGTGAAGACATAGTGTCAACGTAATTAGAATCAATATATAATTTTTTTGAGGAAAACTAAAGAATATATGCATTTGTATCTACAGAATTTTGATTAGGTTTGAAGAATAGTCTGCAACGTGTTCACCAGGATCTTAGGAAATATTACCCTTGGGGCAAAGAACTGACTTTACAGATCTCATCCCTGTTTTGGGTTTTGGTTTTTTTTCATCATCATCAGTTCACGCTGGTTCACCCTAGAATAGTAATTCACATTAGTTTATCCAGTGAAGGAGAAAAGAATCCAACCACCCAATAAACACCACTACAGGATAAACAAATATACTCCATTATTTCAGATCTTTCTGTTTGTTGCTCACTGTGGTCTGGTCCAGAAATTTCTGTGTTCTACTCTGCCCTTTAGTTTGTTGCTAAATATCTGGACTTGTAACTGAGAAGCTTTGGTTCTGCATAGTCCGAGGGTTAGAGAACTTATGGTCCAGTTTCAGTTTGTGAATAATGACTGCAGTAAAGCACAGCTGTCCTTGACTGTATAATTATCATTGTGAGAAAAAACCGAGACAAGTTACTTCCTAAGAAATAGCAGAACTGTATTCAAATATGATTACACAAGTCTAAGATCGGCTGGAAAGTAGTGAGGAAGTATAAAAAGTTTCAACACCTGTAGTTTAATTTTAAAACCATGAAATCAAAACTTCTGGATTTTATGGTAAATATTCATTATCTTTGTTCATTGAGGGAACAGTTCTCAGAAACCATATGCTTGACCTAGTAGATGAAATGTTTTTTACTGGCTTTGATGGAATAAAATCTCTTGGTTTCAGAAGAACTCAAAGCATGGTTACTGGGAAGGGGTGGGAGCACAGTTTTTACCTATAATTTTTTGTTAATAATTAAAAAATACCTCTACAATGTGCAGCTTCTGTCATTTAGCTGAACTTCTGTCAGATCATAAAATAAGAATCTATGTGGGGGTTTTTTTGTGCTTCAAATTGCTCATCTTTTGACTTTTGTAGACTGGAAACTAAATCCTGGCTATTCAGTGTGAATGTTTATCTGTAGTTGACAGTGGAAGACAACACAGCTGGATAAATAAGGATCAAGTATTCTGTGACTCCTTTGTTTCCTAAATCTTCCTGGCCTGGTAGAAAATGCAGAGCTCTGTCAAATGAAATTTCAGACTTTCTTGTAGGGCATGAAGATTAATCTTGTGGTGAACACGTGAAATGACATGAGGGAGGGCTTGCCATTTTCTAAAACAAAACTGGAAAATACAGCAGAATGCTGTCACTGACATAGTGAAATCCAAACATATGTGAATGGAAGGCCTGCATCTAATGAAATTCCTATCACCTGTTATCCTCACTATGTAGTATGTCTGGGAATAGTTCTTGATTGTTGAATATGTGCTTTGAAAAATCTAAGTATAGTTTTTTGACACATGAGTTTCTCCTCCTGACAGTCTCATTAGTTATGGAAGGTCGTAACAAGTGCTAAAGTACAATTTACAATATCCAGTAACTACTCATGCTTTTAGTTTGAAATGAGTTTCCTTATTGAAGTGAACTTAATGCTCTTTAGGTCGAAAAAGGAACAGCATTTAATCTACTAATGTGCTAATAGGTAGCTTTTCAGCTTGTGAAAACAGAGTTTATATTCACATGCATGGTGATTATAATGATGATGACAGAAAATTAGTAACTATATATATATATATACATGTATTTATGTGTATGACTTCATTTTATTTACCTGTCTCAGGACCGAGCTACAGGTACTTGGTACTATTAGTCAAAACTGATTTTTTTCTGTACATTTTGTTTTATAGAAAAAACGAAAACAGAGTACTCAAGATGAAGATACAGTCAGTATCTGCAGCCTCGATACGAGTGTGAGTAATTTCATTTTCCTTTTTTGCTTTCCCACTCCACTTTCTTAAATTCAAGTCTGGACAAATTGTGTTGTATCTTGAAGAATGGCCAGTTTATTTAAACGGACAATTTATAGAAATACTGTAAATACTTATAATTTATATAAATACTGTAACTGCCAGGGTGACTTCCTTTGAGAAGGAAGATGCTTTTGGTATTGAAAGTAGCCTGGCATGTGAACAGCACCATCAGGTTTCTTAGCTTTAGGTAATGGTTCTAGTGTGCACATCAGACTGGGTGCCATTGACATTAAAATGAGTTGGGCAGGAAGAATTATGCATTTTCTAATGATCTGTGTTCCTGCTAATTGGATTATAATCCTCCTAGTAAATGAGGACTGTCACCTTTGTGAGCCTTCTAGACATGACAATTAAACTATTGTTTATTCTTTCACATCATATTTTGCTGATGGATAATGATGAAGACAGGGCTGAGTATGTATCTAGATTGAATACCTGCTCCTTCAGTCCCAAGTGTCTCATGGCATTAGAAAATACTAGAGTCTTCTAGCTGCACTACAGAATGTTGTAGCATGAGATAGGCTGTTGAAATCCAGCCTTCTGTAGATGAATATTTACACGTAGAAGCATTTTATTCTCTGTGTGTGTGCTTAAAAAGTGCAAGAAAAATGAGACATGCTAGAAGATGCTATTTATACTTGAGAGAGGTGTGCCTTTTGTCAGGTTGGGATTTGCTCTTAGAGAGCCATATTTGGCATTCCAAGCAATCAGAGGTTTTCTTACAGGCCAGAGAGTTGGTTGTCTTTTGTTTTGATGTCTGAGAAGGCCAATTTCAAAAAGAAGGCAAAATTAAAAAAGAATGAGTTCATACCTCACAGAAACCAACTGTAGTGGTATTATGCAAAATCACCTTTCTTTATTTGTGTTGCTCTTCACTATTTGTATACAAGGTAACTTATGCTCAAAACAAACAAAGGGAGAAATTAAAGTATCTAGAATAATCAAAAGTTATAACTGTTTCCATAATAAGAAGCAGTCAAACATACTGAAACTTACATAAACTGAAAGCAGATATACTGGGGGAAAAAAATGGTGGGTGATAAGTTCTGTGAAATATGATCAGTGTAAGGTAATTATTTTTCTTGTGATTAAGGACACAAAATGAAACTCTGTAGATTCATACCAAACCAAAAGGGCGTCGTCTTCACCTAGCATGCAGTGGTAGAATTCTGGTGCAGGGTGATCTAGGTACCAGAGGTTAGCAGGAGTTCAAACAGCCAATCTGCTTTTTGAAGCCAGTATGCTTTTTGGTCCAATCTGACCAAATCATGGAAGAAAAATCTATCAAGATTATTAGACCAATTGAAACAATCCATCTGAAGAAATCCTTGAACTTGAATATTTCTGAAGTCTGGGAGAGCAAACTATGTATGTAAGTGTTTATTACTCTGCTTTCACACACCTCCTTTGGACAGCTCTTCTGTTACCATTGCTGGACATGGTGCTGGTCTGAGATCCAACCTTAGCCTGAGGGATCATCATTCTGAGATGCCTTTAATTAGCCCAATATGCTGCCTTCTTTCTTCCAAGCAAAGGCAGTTTTGAAATGACATAGTGAGGGCTCTGCTATTAGTTGGAGCCTTTGGACTGTGGCACGATAAACATAACTAAATGTTCATGTTCCTTTGTCTACCAACTCTCTTACATCTTTGAAAAGATGTGCCAAATTGCTTACACACACACACACACACACACACACACACACACACACACACACATATATATATCCTAAATGAAAGCATTTATTTTCCAGGGCAGTGGTGAAGAATATGAAAATTGAAATGCATGTGTTCCCTATTATGGGTTTAGATTCTAACTGGGATAATGATATGCTATTAAATTTTTTACAGATAATAAATGTCTCAAGACTCTGTAATAAAATTGGTTATTTTTTTATTAAATAGCATGTGTATTTAACAAATAAGCGTATTAGACTTTCCTGTGCAGCATGCTTTCTGGTTTACATAATTAGGTGAATGCCTCCTGTTCCGTTCTTCCAGCTCACTTAGCTGCTGCTGTAAGGAAGTGCTGTCAGTCCCATGCTGCACTTGCTGCTGCTGCTGGCTTCACAGGCAGCACCTCACAGATACGCTGCTTTTTTTTGTACTTGCCAGTGGAAAGATCTGGCCATCTTTTACTGTCTGAAGTTTCCAGTTTGTGTAACTGCATCTGTTCAGCACCTCTATCCAGGAGAGGGTGGGAGATGGCAAAGAAGGAGGCTATTAACTACTTAAAGACTGGGTTACTTCCTACTTTGGAAAGCAACATACCTATGTGTCTCCTGCCAATTTACAGCATCATCTGTCTACAATCTTTTTATAAGAATGGATTTTTATATTTTATTTTTCTATGACTGACCATAGCCAGGCACACCTGGCTTTTCCAGGGGTGTCAGTCAAAAAGACAGAATTTCCTTTCACAGGAAATGCTGGTTGGAGCTGTGTTGACTCAGGACAAGGACTGGTAACCTAAGCATGTTAACTGATCTTTGTATTTATTTAGTGATCTGGACTGGTATTGGTGCTTCAAGAGTTGATAAACTGGCTTATGAAACTGACTGGTTGCTTTTGGCTCATTTTGTTGCCAGCTTCAAGAAGTGGATTTGTAAATCCCCTCAATGTCAAGTAGTTTGTGATAACTTGTGACAGATGTAGCCAGCAGACTGTGAGGGCTGAGGGCAAGAACACACAGGGCTGCTGCAGTCTTAAGTCTGTATTTAAAGGAACATTTAGATAGTATCTGATGTGCTCTTGTTCATGTTGGTATTGCCTGCAAGGCTTAACTTGTATTCAGTCTCTACAGTTAACTCAGCCTGTAGTGCGTTTCATGCTCATGTTGTTAAAATGGTGATATGTTCTAGATTTGCATAAGCATATTGGTTTACAGCCATTATATAATTAAGATGGCTTGTATAAACTTCAGATTTTATAGCTGATCCTTTAAAGCTTACAGAACTGGGACAGAGAAACTGAGACAGCTTTAAAGGCCAAGTACTTTTACTGTGTTTAAAACACCTCTTTAGAGCTCTACAGTTCTCTCTATCCCTTCCTGTGCAGACACTCTATCTCCCCTTGAATTCTGAGCTGCTTCGAGATGGTTTCTTTTTTGCTGGTGTTTTCACACCTTGCTGCTTCTGCTGCTTTTGTTGTTTTGCAATACCCAGGCTTTGAAACATGGGTCTTCAGTCTATGCAACCTTCTTTGGTGCCTAGTGGAGTGCTGGAGGTTTGTGCTCCTCAGTCAGGGTCAGTTAGCTGGTCCTTTAGCTGTGTTCTGGACCTTGCTCAAGAGCAGAGCATTGATGTAGCTTACATAGGCCAAGTGCTGTATGGTGATTTTGAGCTGTTATATATGGGTAGTATGTCACACTAAGCAAAATGGTGATAGGTACTGCTTTCTGGAGTTTTTCATACAGAGAACTCAGCAAGGTAGTTAAAAGCAATGTCTTTTTAGTGGCCATTGCAAAAGGGGTAACTTCAAAGTAGTTGAAATCTTGTAATGGTGATAGATGATACCATGTGCCTCATGAGTCTGATCTGTAAAATCGTATTTGACACTGGAGGTATCCAGAGCAAAGAACTGGTAAATCCTAATAGAAAGCTTGCACTTTCCTGAATAAAATTGTACTTATTTAAGCAAAATCCTATGCAGAAGGGGAATCAGGGCAATGGTGTGCAATTTTTCTCTGCAATCAGTTGTATGCAAAATTTGTTGTGACTTCATGGAAGTTGCTTTTGTTTTCTTTTGCTGTTGAAGAGAAGGAACATAAAACAAATACATGATAAACTAGACAAGTAAACACAAAAGGTAAAATTCCATTGTAAAGCCTCAGAAGAGTTATTTATTGTGGTTATACAGAGCAGTTATCATTACTGAAAATAAAACTCTTTCAAATGGTCATTTACTAGTGCATTCTGAACTGGAGAAGTCTGACTACTCATCTGTCTATTTGCAAGTTAATAAAATGCGCCCCACCATAAAATACAAACAAGAAGTTACCCAGACGTAACTACATTTGCATACACTAGATCAGAGTTCATTATTTTTGATTGCTTCTGGTGCTGAGTGATCATTTGTTATGTATTTGAGAGTCAATGTAACAGAAATATTTTTTGACCTAATTAAACTTAATTATAAACTCAATAATATTTGATTGACAAGGTATGGTAAGCTAGCTTTAAAAAGCTTAGAGAGGATTACTTCTATATCGGTTTGTCAGAGTTGAGATAATTAAAATATACATTTTATCTGCATCATTTTATTTCTATAAACCTCTGTTCTGTGGCATGTTCAGAGTATAAAGGTCTCCAGCTTGCCTAGTAAGATGTATACAATATGTCTGAATTATGCATGACTTCTTAATACTGCTGTATTGCATAGGTGGTCAGTGCTCCATCTGGATTCAAACTTCATTATAAAGTGGCTGTTCTTAATCTATTATTAATCCATCATATGATTGTTATAGGCAAGACGCTGTCTGCTGTTGGTGATATTTGTAATAGTGTAATGTCATATATTTAAGGCTATGTTTTGTTATTCTTTTGCTATTGCTCATTAAACAAGGCCTACAAGTGCTCTATTGGAAAAATGTATAAATCTCTGGTTATGCTGCATTCTTTTTGTTGTTTTCTACACATTCTGGAATGATCCCAGGCTTCCTGTGTAGTGTTGCAATACAATGGCCCTTTACTTACGTGAACAGCTCAGAATCTGGCTGAGTGTTCCAGTAAATCTCCCAGATTAACAACCATACTCAGCAGAAGTATAATTGTTAAAACTAACTTTCTTTATGGTTTAACTCAAATTATAACAGTATCTCACCATGACTTTAAAGCAACTATTTGTCTGCTCCTATTTAAACTCGTGTACAAGACATAATTTGAATACAGCATCCTTTCCTACAGTACAGAGAATCCACTGACCTCAGGGAAATTGTTCCCTTTTGGGTTTTTTTGTTTTCCTTTTCAGAAATTGGACATGGAAGAAAAAAGACTTTGGTTAATTAACATACATGTCAAATTCAGCACAACTTTGAAACAATCTTGTATGTGTTAAGGGTTCCAAAAGTGGGTTTCTTTGCTGTTGATATGCAGTGTTCAGATTGTCTTAGTAGTTTTAATGTGCTGTATGTTTCCTATAGAACAAGTTCTGCTTGCAGACAAAAAAGAAAGAGTATATGAGTAAAGAGTACCTGTTACTCAAGTAGGGTCTATATCTGAAAAAATACTGGAAAATGGGCATCAGAGAAGGAAGATACAGTTTAGGGAGGTAGGCCCCAGTTGTCTTTGGCAAACTAATAAAGCCTTAGGAAAATGAGTATTGCCCATGGGTCTCTAATTTTATATTTTATAGAAAAGGAATAGTTTACATTAATAAGTAATAATTAAAGTATTTTTTATATGCTTAGTATCTACTTATGCCAGCATTTAAAAAATATCAACTAAATATTAAAACATTATTTGTAATAAAAGTGTAACCATAATACGCATTGTGTTCTGGCAGAATTGATGAAGCTGATCAGCAATAAGTTTAACATAGGTAAAGTATTCACAGACAAAATAAGGGGAGGGCAGAGAGGCTTTCAGATGTTATTTAAATGGGAGTTTATATAGAAGGTATACATAAAATCTGCAATTTATACTAAGGTCTGAAGCACCATATTATATTGCTTATAGTAGGTGCTTATAAGCTCGCTTGGCCACATCTACATGAACTGCAATCCAGCACTTAAGCTACAGCAGTTATTTTGTGTATGGTATACTAGAAGTGAGGTTTTGATTAATGTCCTTTAGTATCTTGTCTATCCTATGCTGTCTTTAGGACACTGACATTTTAGGCAGATGATGGTTAGCAGTGTGGTATTTTCCACTCATTGTTCATATCTCTGCAGTGTAGTAATTTGATATATCGAATACTATTTTCTTGAATTATGCTGTTTTTCTTAATGATATTCCTCCATAATGGAAAAAAGCAATTGAAGTTTGAATTCAGTTTAAATTATTTCTGGGCTACAGAATCAGACTTGATGTATGCTTATTTTCTACATGGCAACATCAGGAGCATTTGTCAACAGAAATTAGCCAGATGTTATTGACAGCTATGAAGTTGGATATCCATTAAGAAATACATATGGTGATTGGCTTGATGAAGAGTCACAGAGGTGATGTAGTTACATTTTTGTAATTAAATTGAATCAAGGGCCAAGAGTTATTATAGTTCGGTTTCTTCAGAGGTCAAAATAAAAGCTGTTAGTTCTATAGTGATAGATATGATCCAATGCATTTTCTAAAGTTAGATTT
Source organism: Loriculus beryllinus (assembly GCA_039877255.1). Taxonomy (NCBI): domain Eukaryota; kingdom Metazoa; phylum Chordata; class Aves; order Psittaciformes; family Psittacidae; genus Loriculus; species Loriculus beryllinus. Next base: position 29,900 of record JBCJKH010066042.1, on the reverse strand, counting down.
TATAAATCATCATTGCTAACTTGATTTTTTATTGAATCTGTACTATGGAGCATGCAGGCAGAATTTTTGGGAAAAAAAATGGAGGCGCATGTAAGTGATGTGCTGTGTGTGCCCTTTAGTCAGAGTTGAGCTCTTCCAAATTAGGTTCTAATTTTGATTGAAACAGTCTACTTATAATTACTCTGTGAAAGAGGGAAAGGATGTCCCATTCATCTCCAGGTAACTGCTGGGACTGCTTGACATAGTCCAGTGCCTACTGAAGTCTCAAATGGAAGTCAAGCCAGGATTTCATTGAATTAGCATGGCTGTATATTTTAAAGTCCATAAATTTCTGTAATGTCAGCTACATTTTGGCTCTGCCTCTAGAAGTGACCAACTGTAACAGGAAATTAAGTTTGCACATAAATATACCGGAATGCCTCTGTAACATCATAGGGTTAGGATAGGCCTCATGAGGACACTTTTGCCATCCGTCTCTCTCAGTGGTTGCATTAAATGATAACGAAGTTACTCATTACAGATACTTCTGCAAGTTATTTGTGAGCCTCTGCTGCTTCTGCAGGCAAATCCAGCCTAGAGCTTATTTGTGTCTGTTAAAAAGGTTTTCCTAGTCACAAACCAGTTTCAGAAACTGCTTCATGATAGTTCAGACCAGTTTAAGACTATAAAATCCACTGAACAGACATGGACAGTGGGTCCTATATTACACTTTTCACTGTAGCCAAAGCCTAGTGATAAGCAAAATGATTTCAGATGATGCCTTTTGCTTTACAGGGGTTAAAGATAATAGTTTTTAAAAAGTAAAATGCAGCAATGGTTAATTTTTTTTGTTAGGTGAATCAGAAGAAGAACTATTTGTTTCAGCAAATGGGAAGTTAAAGTAATTTTATCAGTATGTTGGCTGCATTCTCATTACATACTAGATTATATCTGCCTGAGTCCTCTGAAGAAACCTGTTATACGAGGTGGGTGTTGGTTGGGGTATTTTTTTTCAAACTGGCTGCATTTTAGCATAAAAATAATTATCAAATAACGTCTTGAACAAGAACTTCACAACAGGAATCACAAAGATGGCCTCATAACTGTAAATCTTATCACTATTTTGTCAGTAGTAGTATTACTGTACAAATTTTTCTATTTCTGGTAAAAGCAGGTTGACAAAATAGTTTTGCACAGAGATTTGAGATTACATGGTCTATTTAACTTGTATTTATTCCAGCATGAGCCTGAAGATTTCTGTGTGTAACCTCCAGTGAACCATCCGACTTCTCTTTTGAGCAGATTCTTATCTACAAAATACAAATCACTATTCTTGTTTGTTTTCCTGAGCTGCTTTGTGAGCAAAATGCAGGTATTTCTAGAGGCATGTTCTGCACTGCCCTTGCTGAGGACTGCAATTGGGAGGGTATATGTCAGTGCAGCGTGTTAACCAAGGTCACTTCAGTGCAGAATAGTGTAGGAACACATAAGCAGGTGACTGATGAAGTATATTATAACAGAGAAGTGTAATATGATTTTTTTCATAGATGTTTCACTTGCTTTCTCCAGGAGCATCTTGTAGTGCTATGGTGATCATTCTCTCTCTATAGCAGTGATTTCCTGATTCTTTTGGTAGCTCTTAGGTTCCCTTTTTCTATTTTTTTTTTCTTTTTTCAATTACTTTAGCCATTCCATTGTTCCTGTAGCTGTGGAATCTGGAAAGCTCAAGGACATCTGCTTACAGCTTCTGACTCACTCCTTTTGCAGCTGCACCCTCTTTCTTACACTATGGTGTGAAAAGCAGCCAGGAGTGGGGAAAGCCCCCAGCAAATAAGTGTTTGGAAATGTTGTTCATGATGTTTGTCAAGAAAAGTAAATTTGTCATCCTTATGCATTTGGAACAGACTTGATGTTAATATATGTTGGGTGTGAAGCTGATGTGGTAGCATATTACAGCATAAGTGATTTATCAGCTTGATAAAGTAGAATAAATAATTAAGGTAGTTAATGAATATTGCTGAAAAATTAAGCAAGTTATAATGGCTTAGTTTTACTCTTATGTGGGTAAATAACTGATTAATAAAACTTTTCAGAATTCATATTACATAAACCATTAATGTGTTCCTACTGGTATAAGAGTAAGTTATGTAGATGCTCTGGTAATTACGAAGAGTATCCATAGTGTTACTGGAAATACAATTGACCTGTTTAAGACCAAAGCTCTATTTCTATGATTTTGCTTTTCTGTGTCACAAGCTAGTTCTTCACTGAGATGTTAAAACTGGCTGTGTATTACTTGGCCTTTTTTTGAAGAGTTTTAAGAGTAAATGAAACTAATTACTCTTCCAGATCTGCAGTAATTAACAACACAAATACAAGCCCTTTGCTGGAAGGGGAGAGATGCTTGCAGAACTCTTCTTCCTGTGAAGTTGATGGAATTTCTTCAAGAAACGTTTGATTTTAGCTAAAGAATAGGGACCCTGACTGTGTGAAAATACTAACAAAGACTAGTTGCAAGTTTTAATAGGCATATGCAGTTATTTATTACTGACAGATAGCTTTGTATTAGATCTGTCAGCATCTAAATCAGATGTTTCTGTCTAATGTTTATCGTTGGGTCTAAAAGGTGGTCAGTGATGTTTATGGGATAGGATGTGAACAGGATGGGACTTCAGAAGGGGCAAGCTGTAGTATGTGATTTATTATAAAAGCAGAAGCATTCTTTGAGAATCTGCACTAAACTGTTTAACTGATGAAGTTCTGAAAGTATTTACAGGTAGTACAGAGTAGTTGGATGAAGTTTTTTTACCTCTTTTATGAAAGCTCCACAGTTGCTTCTTAAGCCAGATCAGTTGATTCTGAGGCATAAAGCAGAGAGTTGTCTGAGCAGTGTGGTATTGGAAGATTTTGTTGTTTCCATAATCTTTTTTTTCTTGCTTACACTGATGCATGTTAATTGTGATCCTTTGGGTGACTTTTTTCTTTTTTACCATAATGTCTCAGAATAGCACAGTGACTTCCTGTGCACTGTGTGAAATTCAAGCAGCTTGTGTCTTTTGATGTTTGAAGACATTTTTGCTTCTACAGAAGAACCTCTTGCTAGGATAAACAGCTTTCTGTGCCCTTTTCTGCTCACATGAAATCATTATGAAATTTGTAACAGTTTATGGATAATGAACTTGCTGCCCGTGTCGATGTGGAAATGGCCAAAGAAGCGTTGCAGAGGCTGGGTCTGTACCTAGCTAGGTTATGAGATTAGTTGTGGTTATGGCACGATTTCTCATGTGAACTTCGTGTATCACCCACTCTGTGGCTTGTTTTCATTGGTTATAAAATGCTGATGAGCTTATTTTTCCTTAGTGTAAGGAAATTAGTAAGAAAACTAATTCATCAAATTTAAAGGATTATACATAATGTTACTGAAATGGAAACTATGATTCTATTATGTGTCCAGGACATTGTGTGATTGGAATTGAGCTTGCTTTGCTTGTGGAAGCCTTTCAGGACCTGCTGTGGTTGAGATAGTCTTTTGATGTAGGATGCATAGCTGTGAAAGAAGCAAATGAAAGATGTTATGAAGAAGAAAGAAGAAATGGAGAAACAAATGAAAGAAGCAACGCCAGGAAGTACTTCAGTACAAATCTGTTAAAATCAGTTTGCTGCATGAAGTCAACACAGTGGTGTTCTGTTACATAGAGAAAAAAAAAAAAAAAAAAGAACAAAATTAAAAATAATAAAAGATTTTAAAAAAAGAAGAGCCATTACAGTGTGGCTGAGATAACTGTGAACTGAATCCCCATCTCAGTCTGCCAGAATGTTGTCTAGCCAATACCTGCATCAAATCCGCATTTGTGAAAGACTAGTATAATGGGATACCACCTGCATCTGGTCAGGGGTGGGATTAGATGCATAACTAGCAGCTTTTGCCTGACTCCTCAGGAAGTGAAGATGGTATGCCTTTGGAAAAATAATTTTCCCCATGGCTTCCTGGAGGGAGATATTTCTGTTATACTTTTTCCTGTTTCTGGGCATAGGAAGAATGAATGTTCCCTTCCATTAAATGAGATGCCTTGTTTCCAGAATAGTTGCTTCTATCAGTAGGATAGCTACACTGTGCTTCTTACTGTTGTCATCTGTCTTTTAGTGGTCTCTATTGACAGTAACAGAAAAGATAAATAGTGTCAGCATATTAGTAATTTTTCATCCACTACTAAGCAATGATGTATTTGCTCACGTTAGTCACTTTTAGTGCTCTTTCAAAATAACTTCCTCTTTGTGGTGTTCACTGTTTTAAGTAGTCTATAAAGCTTCTACAAATGAGAGATATGGCTGAAAACATCTTTAAAAGTACCTCTTAACGTTACACAGGCCACAAAGTTTTAAATACACCAGTGCTGGATGGATTTACTGGTAAATCTCTCATCCTCTAGTTTCCTTTTGGTGACCTTTGTTTAAGAAGCAAAGAATTGGTGTATTCTGCAGCATTTAGGTTTTTTCTTTTCGTCGTATATCTGGTCATTTCAAAATGCAAAACAAGTGAGAATGGAAGGATTGATAGAGCCTTTGTAAAACCTGTCCTGTGGTACTTTAGGTACCTATAGCTACTGCTACACAGGTAATGAAGCTATGCCATATTTTATTATAGCTTGTGTAACTTCCCACTTCTTAAAAGTAACTCCAGAAAAGTGAGTTAAAATTTCCTATTGGGTAAAGGAGTAGGGAATGGAAGTGTGAAGAAATCGTTAATGGCAATATTCATCTTTCTTCTGTTAAAGGATTGTCAGAAAAGCTAAACTGTTATAGCTCTTCCATGTGGAACCTTCTATGTGGAAAAAGTAGGTCTTATCCTTGGGGATTATAACGGCTAAAGAAGGAACCATTTGTTGTTCTCAGGTTACTGGCATTTCCCAATATGGAAAGGTTGAGCCAGTCAAGACTGCACTTGTGATTTTGGAATGGCATCACCTGAAATATACTTGAATGGCTCTAATAGAATTATTATTAACTACTTGAAGTGGTCTGTGTATATATAGCAAAACTGAATCAACGACAAGTCTGTGAAGCTTCAGATCAGTGCAATTCTGCTATAAGCAGCAGCCACTGGCACTCGTAGGTTCTGGTAGCTATTTCTGTGATGCAGCTATGAATTCACAGGATTAATATGTGCTAATTTGTTTTGCGTGCATTGTTCATGAAGGAATTACCTGCTGCTTTGCAGATGCTCTGTAAGAAATTAATTATCAATTGTTTGTTTGTTTGTTTCACTCTATACCAATCCAAGGATTGTTCTTAAAATACAGCAATTAAATATCTGGCCTAATCTCTGGGAAGGTGGCTTGTGCTGAGTGTTAAGAGCTCATAGAGAAGCAAGGTTACAGAAATGACATTCTTGTTGTGAGTACACGGAGCTGATGGCATTCCTGACCCTGGCTTTCCAGCTGAATTAACAGTTGAAATGTTGATTCTGTGTACTGAGAGGTTCCAGCCGAGTCTGTTTGGAACAGCCCCATGAATCATACAGCTTTCGACAGAGCATTTAAAATAATTCTAAGACAAAAAGACTATAAAAGGCAAAGACTGTTGTTCATTAAGTGGGACAGCTATTCTTACTGTACCTGTTTGTTCAGGTAATAGCTTAGCAGCTGACTGGGAGACCCAAATGGTAAAAACAACTGCTACAGGCATTGTCATCTGCTCATTTGCATTTGGCTTTCCTGTTTCACCTTTCCACATTTTGTAGCAGTAAAAAGTATTAAAGGAAGCAGCAATGCCTTTCTGTGCTGCTTGCCATGTTGAATTGTATGCTGCATTCAAGTACAGGCTGGTTCCACTTCATTAATTAATTCCAGGCTGGCAATTACAGAAGGCAGCTGAAATAGGAACCTATTGGCGATGCTTACACAACCCCTCCCCCAGTCAGGTGTAATGTGTAGAGCTATACGTGACTTAGTGGAACAGGAAGAAGTAACACTTTTAGATTTAATTAAGACAAGGTGTCTTTAAAGTTTCTTTCCCCATCCCCCTCATCCTCCAGTTATTTCCTGACACATTTTTGGGGCCAACTTTAGCAAGTTTAGGAAGGAACAGGATTAAAAAACAGATGCTTGCTTCCTGAAAAGGACCATTAAAAACTTCCACCCAGTTTCACAAACAAGACCTAATCCTCATCCTATAAGAACTCAGTACAGTAGAAGAGCAACTGTGATCTTAGATACTGGAATTTATTCACATAAGGAAAGTTATTTAGCAAAATAATGAGAATCTCAAACTGTAAGCATATACATTATCTCTCGGAGTGTTTTTTAGTATCCTTGCCTTTTTCTCACTGGTGAATACTGGGGAGGATACTGAATTTTGTTCCTCGTTTTTTTTGTGTCATGTGAACTGTTCAGTTGCTTTGCTGCTATTGGTCACCTCACAAGCATGGCTGTTGTCAATTACTAGAGAAAAGAGGTCTAAACCAATGTTGTGTGGTTATGGATGGCAGATAGCACTGTCCCTGGGAGCACCTTAATGCTTCTTGTAGCCGTACAATCTTTAGGGGGGAAAAAAAACCCCTCCTAATTACAAGCCTGAGGCGTTGGTAAGCATAGCACTGGCTTCATATTGTTGTCCCCAATCCCCACAGTTTGGGGATTACCAGTAAAATCTGCTGAGCTTTTATTTGCAAAGAACGTGTGACTCTTGAGCCCACTTGCTAGCAAAATGTACAGAGATATCTGTATACATGGGCATATCATGGTCAGAAGGCAAAACTGGATTTGTACTGTACCTTTCTACAACGTTAGATAAGAAGATGAGAAACACTGTATGGTATTTCTGATGTAAATTTTCAGTATGGTGTTTGGTGACATTTTCCTACTGACTTGGGTGTGAAGTCCTAATGGAAGCTGCTCATCTCTAAACACCAAAGATGGAATCCAGATGGATTCATTAGGGTTAAAGATTTCCCCCTTTCTGTTTTCTCCTTTTTCAGGAAATACGTCTCTTTGTAGTGATTTATTAATTGGGTTTCTTTCTTTTAACGTTATTTTGGAAAATTGGCAGTATCTCGCTCAAAACTGCTTTCTTACAGTCTGGATACTAACATAAGAATCTGCAAAGGTGTTTTTTTGACTGCATTGCACCTTAAAAAAAGGTGTGGGGATCTTGCAGCTCTGATGGAAATGTTAGATCAGAAGCTGATTAGAGGATTTTGCAGCTCAGATGTTGAAGATGTTGAGAAATCATGCAAGGGCAGGCAATGATGAAATGACTGGAACACCGCAAACCAATTTCCCTTACAACCTGCGAGCTTTTGTATCTTGGGAGATATCTATGTCATCATTTTATTGTAGATATACTGTAGATATAGCTGTGTATATAGATAAAGCTAAATGTGTAACTTGGTAAAAGGAAAAAAAAGGCTAGTAGGGTAGGTAGCAGTTGTGAGACAAGTGTACTGCTGCAAGGCATCACACTGTGCTTTAACGTAAGATCTATTGCCTTGTTATTGTATCTTTCCCATATGTGTGAGTAATATCAGACAGGTGATTTAGTTTCATAGAGATCAGGGGGGCTGCTCATGTTCAAAAAGATCTTTGTAGCTTCTTATTTCAGCTGTTTGGCTTATTCATGTTACGTGGTTAATATATCCTGCAACGACACATTCTAATGCACATCTGCTGTTAGATAGCACGTACTAAAATAAATGTAACTTCCTGAACTAACAAAATGGATAGATTCTTACTGTGGTAAAACTGCAATCATTTTGGGAGGATAATATCCTTTATTTTAATACAAACACCAGATTTAGAGGAAGCAATTATGAAAAGAAGCTGCAGAAGCAGGTAGTCTCTAAAAGTTTGTACAAACAACAAACCCACCAAATTCCAGAGCACAGTATGTAATAACATACCTGCTTTCCTATTCCAGATATGAAGTGCATTCCAATCTTTATTATACAGCTATGCTTTTATGAAGCTATTCGTTCAGCCTTTCAGTTTTGATTCATCAGTGCAATGGCTGGATGTTTCATAGGACTTAAACACTTAGCTTTTTTTCTTTGTGGATTATCATTGCAACTCCCTTGGGTCGTCTTGAATATCCAGTCTGTGCTCTCTTCCCCTGACTTGTTTGGTTTTAGGGAGCAATGGAGTAGTGAATTCAGGAAAAGCTTGCAGAGCACACTGAGAACACCTGTAGCAGGCAATGTGCTTAAAGTGTATAAGATAAGGATTAACATTTTTTCTTCAACTTTATTGCGATATTATTCATATGTCAGCACTCTGCTCTTGCTTTTTCTCTTAATGGTTTGGTACTTCAATTGTAGTTTTCATTATTTAAGTATCATATGTGGAATAAGTTAAGTATACAAGCACTGGAATGCATCATGTTTCTAATTAATAATTATTACTGGAAATCAAAATGAAGGCCTTGTATTCTGCAGTTTAGAAAAACATGGGGTTTATCCCTGTTGCACTTTTTACTTCCTTTTTCACCTTTTACATGTGACAGAATGTCTTTGCTTTAGCCTACCTTAGCAGTTCTGGATGGCTGCAAATTTAGTTTTGGTTTCTTTGTTTTTCATTCCACCCCACTCCTCTGTGCAGTAAAATTCTCCTTCAGGATCTTACTATGTTGCATTTTGGTTATTGCAACAACCTTTTTTTTCCTGACTTTAGCAAAACCAGTTTTGCCTTCATGTATATAGCCAAATGTTATTACAAAAGCCATTTTCCTAGGTGATCACTTTGATCATGCTGTGCTGCTCTTTGCATTGCTCTGACAACTTCTATTTTGCATCAAACAAACTACAAAGGCTTTTGAAAGGGTAGATAAATAATTTATCCCAATTCCACAAATCATTCTGCCATTGAAGTGGTTCCCTTCTGTTCCTGTCTGGTCTAGTAGCCTTCATTCTTAACTTTATTTTTGTTAATCTGTGAGCTCTCCACCTTCACCACCCCCCTCACCCCCCAATATTTTCACAAGAACACTCCCCAAAAGTCACATAATGATCAGAACGTACTTGAAAGTTGTTGATCATCTCAGACTCTGAAACCAATGCCTGCTATTAAAAGTATACCACCTCATTATTTTGTTTGCTCTATTTTCTGTTTAACATGCATCATAAGAACAATATAGTTTTATAGCTATGCATTCGTATATGTCTCTTCATGTTGTTCTAAAGTCTCGTATGTTAGCACTTTACTATTTAGTGGGGTCTTAGAGGACAAGGTGTTCGTATTTTTGCAGGGAGTTGAAGATACAATAGTTAACATCCGTGTAATTTAAGACCAAACCCAATTATATAGTAAAATCAGAATGCTTGCCAAAATACATAATCTTGCTTTTGTATTTGGTCGTCTGCAATGTTTTCAAGATTGGTAGATGGAAAAATTCTGTTGTGATGCAATTTTGATGTATTTCTTAACTGCTAAAATAATAATCAATACTTTATCTGTGGTGTTTGGAATCACTTTCTTAGACTTTATTTTCCATTTTCAATTATGAACTATCTCTGCTATTTTAGGAACCATGTTAACTGATTGTTAGGAACTTGTCCGAAATGCATAGTCATTGGGAAATGGAATGCTTAACGTGGATTGTGCTTGCAGAATTGGTAGTGGAAATCATGTAAAAATACGTTGTACTTGATCTTCTTGCCAGATAGCAGTTTCTACTTAACAACTTGACCACAGAGGAGGCAGCCTTCAGAAATGATAGTTAGTATTGTTGACCCAAGAAAATTATTCTGGAAAACTGGTTTTTATTTATATTTTTATGTTCCAATTAAAACTTGTTACAGTAACTTCTGTATCATATGGGATTACTTCATTCTGTTTGCACTTGAGAAGATAATTATTTTGTAACTTTAAAACATTGTTGTAACCTGAAGCCAAACATTCCTGGAAATAGCTTCACGAATCCATGATTCTTGATCAAAGGGTATAAACAAAGAAGTTCTGTTTTAGTGTGAGTTGTTGGTGTCTCTTTGGAGATAAGGTTCCATTTCAACTGTCTCTTAAAGATCAGTCACATTGTTGCTTAATGCCACATCATCTACAGGACAGTTGGTACTGGGAGTAGGTTACTTCCATCATTTGTTGATGCATTACCAGTTTTTGCAAGGACACTTCTTTTTGAAGTTATATCATGGTTTTCTTTTCTCCTCATGGGGAGAGGATGTGGGTAAGAGAAAGCTGATTTAATTTGTGTTCATTTTTCTGATTTTTTTTTTTAATACAATATGTTGTAGCACATGGGAATTGAACAGCATACCTAAAAGGATTAATGGACCACAGTAGTGGAATATTGAATGCAGTATGGACAACGCTGTGATTGTAGGCATTGTGTGATCTGTAAAACTCTATTCAAGACTAAATGCTGGAGGGTTTCTGCACTGGATTGTCAGTGAGTATTGTAGTGCAAAAGAAAGCATTCAATATTGCTCTACTGTAGTTGAGATCCTAGACTGTGCTTACTGTTTGTAAAGCACTTAATAGTATCAGTGTTTTGCTTGATTATCACTGGTTTGCATGGGCAGCTTTTAATCTATGTATTCATAATGCCAAAGTGTATCAATTGTATATAATAATGTCAAGGAATTCTAAGTTGCTTAATTTTGGGTTTAAAAACACTGCTGCCATCTCATTTGCTGTGGCCTAGAAAAGAGTGTATCTCAAGGACTGTGTTCAAAATATTTATTCAAGAAGTGCAGATGTTCTCTTAATTTCAAGATACTCAAATTGGCAAAAATGACTCGATGATGACTAACAGTGATGGTTGTTACGGAAATTAATAGGTGGGTCTGTTTTTGTAAATAAATAAATAAAGCTGCTCATCCAGAACTTTCATCCAGAATACCAAAATCCTGATGGTATTCTTCGGGTATGACTTCATGAAACATCTTAAGCTGAGCTAACAGTTTATAGCTATTAGGAGAGAAAAATTAGCCTTTCCCTTGTCCTGTCCTTACTTGCCTGTGTGCTTTTCCACCACTGAGTGAGTTCTGGTGCTTTTCTTCTTTGCATTAGAGACAATGATTTCTTAGAAAGAAATTTGTTACTTAGTTCTCCAGTCAGCAGAAGGGCTCTGGAGAGGAATTCCTGCTTCGAAACTGCCTGTATCTTAAAGAAAAGTATTTTAATTGCATTTAACCTCATTTAAACATCATACAAGCAGTTCCAGTAACTTTCTTTCCCTCAAATGCCTCAATGTAAATTTTCAGAAAAGGACGCTACATTTTGGGTCATTATTTCACCCTCCTCAGAACCTGACAGGCTGTTTAAAATCCCTATCAATAACTCAGTACAGTCCTTCCCACCTCCTCCTTTTTGCTCTCCCGAGGGAAGAACACTTGACAGCTCAACCAACTTCTTTTGTTACAAGTGTTTCCCATGAAGGGTCATTTTATCCAGCCCCACCACACCCTGTGCATCCCTCACCAGGGACCACTGTGGTGTGTAATCAGTTTGCACTGCTGGGTGGGGTTGAGGGGTGGAGAAGTGTGAATCCATCCTCATTTTCTTAGATGGGCCATCCTTAGTCTTGAGCTATGCACTGGTCACCCTAACAGTATTTATATATGAATGAGGGGCACTTTAGAAAGGGTTATTATTGTTTTCCTAATGGCAGCTTCTGAAGGGAGTGCTTCTGCAATTGTTTGAGAGCATCCTTTAACTGCACCGTATTTCCTGTAGTTATCAAAAGTTGCTTGAATTCAGCAAAATGCAAACAGACCAACCAAAAGAAAACAACTTGGCAGGTTGTTTCATCTGTTTGTTTCCCTCTGCAGAATTGTTCCACGGGTCTGTTTATGTGAAGGAAAAATGTATGTGTGTCTTCCTCTGAAAGCTTGCAGACTGCTTTACAAGCTAGATGTGTGTTATACAATAAAACATTAATGATTATTTGCATGAGAATTGTGTCTCCCCATCAGTGCAACATGAATATACTTTAGTTTAAAGGGGGTATTTTGAAATAGGTATCCTTCACAGTGGAAGACAGTGAAGATTCCTGCTATTTACTGTATTTGATAAAAATTAGGGGAATAGTTTGGGGCATTTTGGCGGCAAATCCCATAGCACAGCCCATGATACCATTGGGGAAGCATAACTTTCTCCTTCTCTGACTACTCCATAAGCTGCACAAATAACAGTCATATGAAAGGTCGTCTTCAAATGAAGAATCTAGACAGAATAGAAATTTGGGGTTCGGTTTTGTAATGTCAGATGTTCCCCAGAGATGTCTGTGTTTGTTCTGCACTGGTTTTCCAGGATTAGGACTCCACCTGGAAAAACTACAGCTGTGGTTTCTGAGAGCACATTTCTAATAGTAATCACTCTGTAATCATATTCTTATTGGAATTTCTCAGCACCAGTGTGTTTAATCAAGTGGCCTTTTCCTAATTTTTATTACCTAGTAAATTGCAACTCTTTATTACCATGTGTACAAACCATATTTGCAATGAAGAGATTGCAGAGTCTTGAACAGCTGTGTAATTGCCTGAAAAATACCTTTATCTAGCAGTTTATGTGCTTTCTAACTACTCACTCATCACTGTCAGTGTTTTGCACTGCAGCTCCCGAACAGATACAGATTTATAATGTTTGGTTGAAATGGCCACTTCAGAAGTTTTCTTTTGACGGTTTGCATGTGGTTGTGGTATTTGGTTGTTATTCTTTGTTTTGTTTTCTGAAAAGAAAGCTTCCTAATGATTGCCCTGAAAAGATATTAGGGTGTGGTGTTGCTGCCCATGGCAGGGGGATTGCACCCAGGTGATCTTTAAGGTCCCTTTCAACCCAAATCATTCTGTGATTCTGTGTTGAGAAAAGGCTTGAGAAATACTCAGTAAGTGCAAAATTGTGGCTTTATGTATAGCATTAGCTTGGTTAACTTTTACTTGCCATTTCAGGATGGTAGGAATAGTAGGGTAATTGCTTTGAATATTCTTAGTGAAATTGTACCTCTCCTGGGCAGTGGCTTCTGCTGGTTTCCTTTCCCCTCTTTCCCTTCTTTTTGTTTATTTTTGTTTTGTGAAATCAAATACATAGGATAGGTATACTTCTTCATGAAGTGCAGATTATTCCATAAGCATGGAGTAACTTAGTTGGACAGCACAGCTACTCAACGTGACCTGAGGCTACTGTATAACTTCATGTTCTTTCAGCAGTTAATCTGTTTTGAAAACAAAGGAAATGGTCTGTTCATTGTTCTTAATGTAATTTTCTTAAAGTCAGCTGGGAATATAGAGTATCAGAAGATGACAGTGATAGCACAGTTAGTTTTGTTGGTTGTTTGGGTTATACCTTTCCTTAAATTCTTGTCTTGTTACTGGAAACTTGTCATATAGGCATAGATACTTTTTTGGTGAAATATATGTGCATAAGTGTATATTTCTAAGTCATCAGAATGACAGATGAAAAAGAAAAGCTCCCACAAATACGAACCACAGGAGAAATAGTTACTGCTTTTGCTTTGTTAGTTGTAATTAAGAAAAGAGATAAGTAGACTGAATTGTGGCAACTAAGGCAAGGTGGCTTCTTAGGGATAAGAGTCAAACACAGACCAAAATTAAGCCAAGGTCTGTTTTACATTGGGTGAGGAAGGAAAAGCAGAGGCAGGCAGACAGGCGTTCGGAGTTTTTAATTTCTTGGCATAACAATATTTTACTAAAAAATAATTGTATTTATGTGATTTTATTATTTTAATGGCTTGGCAAAACAGATTCTGACTTTTAATGGGGAAGGCACTAGCATTAACATATCAGGAAGAAGGAGGTAATTGAGATCTGAGTGTAGACAACTCAAAATATTTCTGTTTAATCACAGATTCTGCATTTTTGCCCCAAGGGCAGTTAAATCATGTTGGCAGAGATCATGTTAAAACATGTATTTTGTTGTAAACATGTCATGTCATGTTGTAAACAAAACAACAAAAACATCATCTCAAATCTTTAAACAGTCTATTTGTGGGTTTTCTTTCTTAGCAGAGTTCAGCTTCAATGAATGATTTTCTGTTCCACTGAAGTCCTTAAAGCCCATGACTTTGATGGTTGAAGATTCTTCACTCCATTGGGCCTTTCCTTATTTAAGCATTTAGATTAAATGTTTCAATGCTTTTGTGACTGCTTAGCATAATGGCTTCTTAACTGTCTTTTAAAAGGAATCAGGGGATTTTGTTGTTTTATTTTGGATCCTTTGAGAAATCTTTAATCAACTGCATTTTAATTTTAAAATGACTGATCAAAGCCATATGAATCTCAAAGATTAGCATAAGATGAAAAGGAATACTAGCCACATATGAAGACATTTTAAGGTTCAAAACCTAAATATTTCAAAGGACTTTGCCATGCAGACAGATGCTTTTGCAATAATTGCTTCAGTATTAAGTTTTGAATGTGTGAGGAAACCAACTAGAGGCATTGATGTGAACAAGGCAGCCACAGAACAACTCGATCAGTGAACCTCAGTCCAAAACCAGGTCAACAGTGGTAGAAACCTTTCTTAAGCAGTACTTTCCGGACTTAACAAATAGTTTACTTACTTCTCCGTGACCGATAAGTATCTATCAGACTAAATTGCACCTTTGGAGCAAAAAATCCAACTACAAAACCAAGACAAACCCACAAAAAAACCCCAGTTCTAGAAATGGGAAACCTGATGCACTGGTCTGCTGTGCAGTGTAGTCATTAGAATTGTTTTTTTCTTGTATATTAGTTTATTTTTTGAAAGTAGCTTGGTAGCTGGCAATTCAGATCCGTGTTTTGTATTACTAGGGTCTAATTTTTCGACTGAGTGTACTCACTGGCTCCCGTCTTACAAGGTTCCTTAGTGGTATCACTGAAACCTTTATTTCTCCAACTGTTAACTGGAGTTGACTAGAGAGTCTTTCAGCCATGAGTTTATGAATTGACATTTGGTTCTGCTTGGGCGGGCAGGCATATACACACACTACAGTGACTATTGCAATCTAAATTAATGTGGAAATGGAATGTAAATGTAAATCAGTTCTAAGTTTGTAAGATCTTTCCGAATGGGCTCCAAATGTTGGGTTTTGATACACAGTACAGAAGGGTCTTAGTGCCATGACTTAACTGACCTAGTTTTGATTAGGAATACACATAGCATTGTACAGACAAATTCAGTTCTCTGGAAGAGAGGATTATTTGAAGTTGTACCATTGTGTTACTCCATCAGATAATATGGTGCTTATAAAGTTAGGTGCTATTCCTCATAAACTTCAGGTCCAAATTTCAGTTTTAAAACCAGAGTTACACTTTTCTGGTGAAGTAAGCAAGCATCCAAGGAGTCAAATGAATCCTGGTTTAGACATTAATTGAAGTGTACCTTGAAGGTGCAAAATACTTTGAAACTTACCGATATGAAGGTCCTGCCTATTTTTGAGTCTTAAGACAAGCTTTTCTCTGGTTTCTCAAGAATGCTTGGTCAAGCTGAAATGTACTGGTCTGATTAATGGAGAAATGACAGAATCATGGCATATCTTTTTATGTGCATAAACCCAAGTTCATTATTTCAATCTGCAGACTGGTACACTCTTGTTCTGTGTGAAGTGCTCTTTATGCTGTGAAGCATGTTACAGGATTAGAATGCTTTGAGAGCAAGCCCTGAAGGCATTTTGTCTAACTGATTTAAGTGAAGCTGAGTTTTAAAATGGTGTTAGCATAAACATTCATAAACGTACACAGATGGCATTTGAAATCAAAGTTTCTTGGGCCTAAATGGTTAAAGAGCAGCTGCAGATTTCTCAGGAGATTCTTGACCATTCTGTATAACCTGTGTGTGTCGGTGCTTTGATGTGGTTGAAATGTGAGAAGATACCATTCCACCATTACAGGTTGTACTCAGAGTATGTCCTCTAAATGTCACACTGAGGAAGACTTTCAGAAACGAATGCACATTCATATGAATGAAGTAATTGTTTGTAGCTTCAGAAGTTCTCAGGTAAAATGGGTAATCTTCAAATTAAATGCTACTTTCTTTTCATATGTTTTGAAATATGGAAAGGATGGGGGCTGCAGCAAAGACTGGTCTAACCTCACACCACATCTCCAGTGGTGGTCAGCAGTAGATGCTTAGGGAATAGTACAGAACAGAAATAGCTTGTCATGATATTTCCCCAAAACACTGTCCCAGTAGCCAAGGACTTGTGTTTGAGAAGCTTTCGTACCAGTATCTTGTGATGAATGCTTCTGCTGTATAGAACAAAGAAATTGTACATAATATGAAGAAGTAGCTCCTTTTTCTTTGCTCCAAATCTCTCACCATCTGGTTTAGTCTGATGCACTGTGTTTTTCCCCTTCTAGCTGAATGCAGTGAAATACCATTCCCCGTTTGCTTTCTCTGTCATCCATGGTTTGTAGATACTTTATCAAACCTGCTCTGATTTCTCTTCTCTTCCCTGAAATTTCCTGTCTACTTAACTGTTCTCCTCATCCCGCCTCTGATGGAGAAGCAGTACTACATGTAACACTCAAAATGTTTAAAGGGTCATGTTTTCTTCTAGAATAATTGAACATCTAGGCTTTTCAACTGTGGTCTAGCAATTCTCCAGGAATTGTGGTGTTGGGAAACTAGTGGGGTTTTTGTTTTATGGGCAGATTAGTACAGAATACAGAGGTCTACATAGCAGGATAGCAGATAGTATGTCTGGCTATACTGTGGTTACTCTGGAAAAGGCATAGGAGGATAAGTGTGAGAAACTTCCTATGTTTGGGATACTGGTGAAGCCCAAGGAAGGTGTCTAAATGCAGACTGGCTGCCACTTGATTAAGCTCATTCTAAAGACATCATTATCTGATTAACAACCTTTATGAAAATAAATGGTTGTAAAGCAACATCCATCACACAATCTGCCTTTAAAACCAGTTAATTCTTTCAAGATCTGTGAAGTTATTCTTGGTTGTGCTGTTTCCCTTCGGCTGAAAATATCCTTCCCTCCTCCCTGTGTCCAGCTTCCTTCTCAGTTTCCTTTTCCTTGTCTCCCATACATGGGTTTTGTCAGATCAGTCCTGTGTTGCAGACAGGCCCCTAATGCTTCCTTTCTCTTTTCAGGAAATTTTCTCTACCTTTATCCAAAGGTAGACATCAAAGAGAATTTGCCTGGCTGCACAGACACTGAAATGGCCTATGAGATAGGTTAGGCAAAGGTATTTTCCACTTTCTCAGCTTTTTACAATGGTGGGTGCAGGCAGGGGAGCTCCTTGGCTAAACAATAGCAACAAAAATGGAACTTTAAAAACACCAGAATCAAAACTCCAGTTTGCCAGACAGGAAAAAAACACAATATGGGGGAAGAAAACCGGAAAAGGCATAAGCAATGCTGTATGTTGTAGCAGCACAACGTGATGGAGCATTGCTCCTCCCATGAGCAGGAGCGTCGCACGCGGAACGGAGGTGCCAGTGCCAGTCTGTGCCTGGGCCATGACGGCTGTGCCACTTGGGGCCGTTGGTTGCCAGGCTGTCCTGCGCTCTGCCCGAGGCCCAGCAGCCCAGCCGTGACCGAGCTGCAGTCACCCCGAGAGGACTCGGGTTTCCGGCGGCCCCCTTAGGGGGCCCGACCCATGACGGGCCCGGCCGCAGCATCCTGCGGGCACCGCAGCCGCTCCTCCCGCCGGCGCCTTGGGCCCGCCCCGCGCCCGCCTCCCCAGCCCTCGGGAGGTGCCGCCGTGTGTCGCGGTGAGGGGCGCGCTCAGTTCGGCGGTGGCGGGTGCCGTGAGCGGCGGCTCGGGTTCGGCTTGGGTCCTGTGCTCGGACAGAAGCAGCGGTGACCCCCGAAACCGCGCCTCCGGCAGCCACGATGGTGGCCAAGGACTATCCCTTTTACCTCTCCGTCAAGAGGGCAAACTGTGCCCTGGAAGTGCAGCCGGTGACCAGCCCAGCTAAAGAGACGGAGGTACTGTAATATACTGCTGACGCGGTGCCAGCTTTATTTTTCTCTATATTGATATCTGCGTTGCTTTGGAGAAAAGTAACGTGCTTTGCAAATAGCCTTCTGTGTGTAGATACCTGGTCTGAGGCATCCTTTGCTGCCTTCTCTACATACTGAGATAAAGGCAAGGAACAAAGAATGGAGATTTTTGTCTTCTGTCGCTTTAAGAATGCAGATTAATCTTTTAAGTAGCTAATTGAGAAATACCTGGTTTAGATCTTTAGTTTGAGGTATTTATATGTACTTTAATCCAGGGCTAACTGTTGCTGACAAGCTGTTAAACTGACGCAGGAACCAAGAGGGAATCTGTAAAACTGTGTTTTAAAGTGTTACTGGTCTTTTCCTCATTAGAAATAAACCAAGAAATTAATCCGGTAATACAGTTAACTGAAAACTCTGCCCTGTATCAGCAGGTTGGCTCCTCTGTTTCTTAAAAAGTAGGAAGTCTTTTTTGGTGACATTAAAGCTCATATTCATTAACCCAAACTCAACGTATTCACTTACGCAAATTCTCACACATGGTGCAATGTTTCAGGAGCAAATGTTTGTGAAAGACTTAAATATTCGATACTTCAGGTTAATGTTTTGTGTGCTGGTTTGGAAAGAAAACAGTGACCTGACGGATTCTGCCTGGCTGTGCTGGAGGAAGGATAGAATTTCCCTCTGGAAGTTTTTATCACTTAAATATATAGCTGCTTCGTTGGTCTTGTTTGCTGAGTAGCTTGAAGACAACTTACTGAACTGGGTGTAGTTAATACAACTGCATCAAAGATTAATTGCTTCATGCATCTGAAGTATAAGTAAGATGATCTAAGTGACCCTATTTAATTACGATGCTTTAGCTAAGAGCTGATAAGTTGCTGCACTCTTGTTTTTCTGTTCCCTTTTACAAAAAGGGATATAATTATTGCAGTTAATGAAAGGGGAAATTTTTTTCAGCTGTGTATTTTTGGAAAGTAACACCCTGAATGTGTCTGTGTATGGTTCTCTTGGGATGCTCATTTTGCTAACTGTGGTATTAAAGAAGTATGGGTTTAGCCTTTACTATATGAACGATTCTTGTGAATGAATGGAATTGTCAAATCTGAAGAGCCTGGGGTGTTGCACTCTCACAGCGAGGAAGGGCAGCTTGGTTATAGTCAAATTTCAAAGAAGTCCCAGTGAAAGCTTAGAGCATAAGGAAGTATCTAATAACACATGTGATCCATCAAAATTACAATGTGCAAACAGTTGTTCTGGATTTATAATCTTCCAGTTTGTGTTTCGTGCAACTAATAAAATGCGCCCTATGCTTTCAGGTCGTTTTCTGCGAGTAGGAGGTACTTGCAGCATTCTCAGAAAGTTCTAAACAGTCTGTTTGCATTAGGAGGGTATGAGAAGACCACCTGCCACTGCAAATATTTGGTTAAGAAAGCAGAAATAAAAAGTACTCTTTGGGAAAGGTGTTACAAAGATAGATGTGTGCAGCCTGTTTCTTTGTGATCTGTATGTATGGGGTGAGAAATCCGCCTTTCTTCTCAAGCTCTCAGGTTAAGCTCTTCTTTCCACCCTTTGGCGTTTACAAAGCTAAATAAAAACTACTGGGTGCCTTCTACCACAGTTTAGTGTTACTACACCAGAAAGCCAGCTTGCTCTGTAGGGGTTATGAATTTCTTGGCTTTGAAAACCTGAGTTTCATTTTAATTGTTAAAGTGGGTTGATTTATGTAATAACGTAACTTGTGCATAAATGTGTGGAATAGAACAGGTTATCTGCAATATAGATGTGTTATGTTTTAAATCAGAACTCATGATTAAAAACTATTTCCTGTGACTTTATTAAACAATAATATTTTAGTATTTGATTTTTACAAATATAAAATACAGTTTGGAGATCAGTAGTACTTACATGGGATGAAATTCAGCAAAAATCTTGAGCAAATACTGTACTGTTGAAATTTTCCTAATTTTTCAGCTGGAGCTCTCAGGGTAAGAAGCTGAAGCTTATTGGCTGTAGATTAATTCTTCTGTATTTGGGCTTCACTTGGAGCCAGCAGAGCAGCTGTGGAAAACTAGGGATATTTTTGGGGAACAAGTTGGTGGTAGAAAAAGAAAAGATTACAGAGGTTTTCTGTTTACAGTTCTTTGTTTAAGCCACACCAGCTTCCTTGGCATAAACTCTGTAGAAGTAGCACAGTCACAAAACAATGACAAATGAAATGGCCAAAATGTATGTGAACAGTAAAAGTCTGGATGCTGAGAAAAGGGTAGTGTACCTCCAGTCAAAGTGCGGTTATCTTTCTAAATACGTACCTCACATCAAATACTGTGTTGCAGTTCGGGTGTAAAAGTTACACAGGTGTTGGGCTCTTTCCAGCTTTTACGAAATCCAAAAATAGAGACAGTAAAACTTGAAATTTGCTTGCTTTAAGAGATAAAAAGCCCCACAGCTTTCCCAATGATAAATACTATTTTCTCTTTCACTAATGAAAGCAACTCCCTTCTCACCCCCTCTAAAGGGAACAAAGTGAAGCACAGCCAGTGGGGTGGGCAGTAGATAAGAAGCAGCACTCAATCACTGAGGTTTCAAGGTCTGAACGTGAAGTCATGGGAAAACATGGATCGCTTGGAGTAAGGATATTCCGTTCTGCTGTGCAGGATCTAATACAGTCCCTAGGTTGAAGCTCTAAAGACTACAGCAGTGGCACAGAATTTCTTTGCACCTCTGGTAGATTGTATGTCTGCTTACATCTCTCACACTTCAGAAATCTTAGACCTAGGAATCAGAGCTGTTTGCAGTCTGTCTTTTGTTGCCTCCTGATACCCTTGCTGTGTTGATGTGCGGGAGGTGTAGGCCGCCTCAACTCGGGACTGTGTTTAATTCAGCATGAGGAGTGGAGGAAGGCTAACGTGAAGGGTAAGCCGGAGATCTCTAAGCCATGGCATGTCATTAACATGAGAACCAGGCATGGAGCCAGGGGGAGAGGGACCAGAAGATTGTGAGATAAACTGCAAGTCATGAATTTTCTTTTGATCTTAATAAATGTATGTATTTAATTTTCAATGAAATATTAGCAAATTGCAATTTTGGTATATTTCGGGTAGATTCATCTGCAGTGTAACTGAAGAGAGCTAAATGTAGAAACATGTCAAACACCCATATGGAATTGCTGATCTGTTCTGCTTAATGGCAATTTGAAACAAACAGCTTGCCATTATTTTTCCATTCCGTAACTCACCGTATGATGTCTGCTTATTAATTGGCAGGCCAGCTTCATATCCAGTATGTTCTAGAATGGAAAAGGTCTTTCTTAGGTAGTCTGCACCAGGAGCTTCTAATGAGAGGAAATGCAGAATTTAATCAATTCTGCATTCGCTGTCTGGGTTTTTCAGAGTTTCTGTTGCTTGTGCTAATTCACCTCAGTGTGAGGTTTTTCTGTTAATTTGCCTTCATTTCCTAACTCCTGGTAGATATATTGATTTCTGGATATTGCAGACATGAATGATCAGTCAGGATAGCTGGATGCAGCTTGTCCTTATGCTGCTGACGCTTTGGCGGCTCTGTTTTACATACAGCAGATGAAATCTGAGGTCTTGAGGGTGGCGACTAATGAGCGCAGCCTGTTTGTGGCAAGAAGCCAATCTCTGATGAACACACGATGTGATAGCATGTTGCAGACTTGAGCTGATTTTTTTTTTTTTGACTGAGAATACTTCACCAGGTCTCCATATGGCTTTTCATTGTACCACAGCTATTGTTTCAGGTCATCTTTGTAACACTGGGATTAAAAAATGTCTCTGGATTTTGCTTTATTCACTTGCTGGTTCTTTGGAGGCTTGCAGAGGAGCAATAACAAACCTCCTCCTACCCTCATCAAGGAGCTCAGGTGACAGATAGAACCTTATGGATTTAAAAGTTGTATCACTGATACACACAGTTTATTGGATGATCAGGTTGTCTTTATGCATTAATTTACTTAAATCATCTACTAAATTCTTCTTGTGATGCTGGCAGTTTACTGGTGGATTTGTGTGGCCAATTATATTTACCTTTGTGCAGCACTAAAATTAGAGCTGCTTTAGGGTCACCTGCTTTGTTTTTCTTGACCATCATCCTCAGCTCTAAAAGAGTGAATGTTCTAGAATTTCCAAACCAGAGTATTTCTATGATGCTATTAAGCAAAGGCAAATTCTGTGCTGTTTCAAGTGATCATTACTGGTGCCAATAGCAATTAGAAATGTTGGTCTAGTTTTAGAATTGCTTCTCTCTCAAGATGCAAAAGGCCTGAGATGCCAGGGGTAATTTATTTTTAGGTTAAATGTTTGCTGTATTGAGAGTTTCTTTTGTAACACAGGTTGTTTTTCCTATATTTGACCTTTTTTATTTGTTTTGTTGTTTCTTTTTTAATCCTACTGAAGGTTAAATACTGATAACATCCTGGGGAACACAGCTTGAATGTGTTTGGGTTGGTTTCTTTTTCTATTGAACTCCAGGTTTTGGGGGCATTTATTAGAACTGTTTAATCTTAGGCCAATTCAACTGGTAGCAGACTAATAAAAATAATAATGTTGGGCTTCCTGCCATGACAAATGTTGACTTACCCTTATAAAGTAGACTAAAAACTAATAACCTTTAAAGTATAGGAGGATGGAAATGTAGCCAGTTACATCAAGTCTGAAACAGAGTGGTTCTGTTTCAGTTTGCTGGCACTGCTTGTGAATTAGGTTTGAAACAAAGGTTACTGTACTGCTTCAATTTATAGTGTCTTCCATTTATTACACTGTTAACTCTTTGGGGACTGATTTAAGTGGAAACATTTTACACTAATGAATGCTGCCATAGCACAGAATGAATGCTTTGGTTATCTGTTTGCCTTGGTTCGCAAACAGAAAGTAGATCAAATAGGGGAAAAATATAACCAGCGTATTCTTTATAAAATGTCAAAGTTAGCAACCCCAAATCCAGAGTTACTGCTGTACATAATGATCTCAGAACTTGCTAAATTCCAGCAAGTCAGGATGTTCTTAAAAGCATTGCTGATTTTGGCTGGTTTGTACATTGATTGAGAGATAACTTGTTTGCCTTTGAAGGTAAGTGGGATAGATTCTAATAAGCTTCTGTACCAGTTTTCACCTAGCACTTCTGGGTTGCCTTAAAAAATCTCTGTAAATTCATTTCGTTGAGATTGCTTTTAAATACAAGCAGAAAAATCAACACAACGTGGTCACAGTAGTGCTGCACGTGGGCTGAAGACACAAGTGTAGTGACCCCTCAGGGAAATATTTTCCCTTGTTTGTCAAATTCAGCACCAGTTTTCCAACATGGAGACTGTTGTTGAATTTGCTGATAAGAGATGGGAGATTCAGGTGGAAAAACAATCATACCGGCAGTGAACATACGTTTGCTTTTACTGTTCATTGGGAGGAAATGAGTGACTAAGGCTGTCAGGAGCATAGAGTGAAAGAGTTTTGAAGTGAGGTACTGAAGCAAATGAAGACCTTTCATATAGTTCCTAGACTCCTATTCGGTGCTCTTCAATATGCGTTATCCAGGTCATTGGTTCTGCTGTTCTTAGGGCAATATAAAGAGAACTTGGCCTAGTTCTTTGTTTGCTTTCCTTCTGTTTGTTAGAAAATTAAACCAAAGCTTTTGCTAGAGTTATTTATGCATCAAAGTGTGCTGATTAAGCAGTGGGTGGTCTTGTGGAATGACAACGTATAGAAAACTAATCGATATGATTAAAGTGATTTAACTTATTCTGACACTCTGCTTTGAACTTTAAAAAAAAATCTATTCTTTACATAAACTAGTAAGAGAGATGTTTTATTTTGTGGGTAAGGAGCACGGGAAGTATTGGCTTCTTCCCCTGAATAGCCTACTAGAAACTTTCATGTCTGTGTAGTGTGCTATTAGATATATCCAATTATAAGGTGCTGGCTTCACTGATGGAGAAATAAAAATAACATTAACTTAGCTGTCAGTACGTTGCAGCTAATGTAAGTGCCTACTTCTTTAGAGGATCTACTGTTTTCTGTGGCTGCTGAATGCTTAGCTTGCCCCAGGAGCAGGTGTAGGTTGTTAAGAGTCAGGCTTTTAAATGGTAATCCATGTGCACTGGAGCCAAAACTAGTGATACAAAAGTTCTCTTTTTGATAATATGCTGGTTTTTTGAAATTACCGTGTCAGTTTTAAAAAGCAGCAGTTCATTCAGTTATGCAAGGTGAACAGACTTACATTTTCCTGAAGTAGGAGTTGGCAGAATTTACTCAGAAAAGTATTGCTATAGTAGCACTCTAGTGAAGCTTCTTGCTGTATGCATTTACCAGCTGCCCAACAGCAGAGGGCTTTTTTTTTTTTTTGCTGAGTTACATATGAAAAGCTAGAGGTTTCGTGTCTTATTCAGAAGTCTAAATCATGAGGACAGAATTTAATATGTAAAGATACTAGAAATACAGTTGTACATACATATAGGATCCATAGACTAAATTGCAGTGAAGAAGAGATCCTAGAGCACTGTGTTCTTCATTCCAAATCAGAAGAATGGTGAGGCATGACATCTTTAAAACATCTTTATCTGAATTCTCAGTCTTAACTTGGTGATAATCAGTGATCATGCGTTGTGATTACTCTGATCTTTCTTCCTATGAATTTTTAAAAATGTGTATGATAAAAATACACTCTCTCATAAGGACATAGTAGTTTGAGATGTCCACTGTGTGGTTTCCAGAACTGTCAGAGTTTAGACACAGATTTGCTTCTTTTATCAATTTGTTCGCAGTTTCAAGAGTTCTTTTTGAGGCTGTGTATATATACACAGTATTTCCAGCTTTATTTTTTTGCTCTCTGAAGTCAAACGTTACCAAAGTCATCTTGAGTTCAAACACACAGCTCCCTCCAAAAGCCATCTGCTCTTTGTTCTAGCCTAGTCAGGTATTAATTTGACTTCACTTGACTGTTCAGCCTTTGAAGTTCGTGCAGTCGTGTTTCCCTCAGCTTTATTTAGCCTTATATCAAATTTAAAGCCCTGTCAGATTAACATTTCTTGTTCACATACACCAGCTCCACATTTTGGAAACTCTGCCAAACTGTAGTCTGGATCTTTTGTTTTCTAACTTACTTCCCATATTGTTTTGGCAAGCCTTCCTGACCCTGAAAATGCTGTCTAACACTTGGTAATTCCCAAACTCTGAAATGATGTTTTAATACCAGTAATAACAACCCTGAACTGTGAGGCAAAGCGTTGTAACTCCTGAATTTCTTGTGTCATAAATTGGCCCAGTTCCCAGTTTGGACAGGTGATGGTTTTTGCAAGTGGATCCAGCCATTAAATCCTATCTCTCAATCCCATCTGCTTCAAAGGTCGCCGAACCAGGAGAGAAGGAGGAGTGATGACCTTGGGTAACTGAGTCTTCTGAGCACACTGAGAGGTACAGAGCAGAGTCTGATGTTCATTCTTCCTGGATAGTATGCCCTTACTGGAGCCTCTTCATGCTGGCCAGACCGTGGAATCACACAGTTCTGCATTCCTGTGTGCTTAGATTCATACTCTGAAAGCTTTCATGATTGCAAGACCCCTGGTTAACTACACTATCAGAAGTTTTACAGAGACAAATTAGTAAAATAATGAACACAGGTACCAGGAATTCCTAACGTCAAGTACTTTATTATTGTAAAAATAAATAGGTAAAATTGAAGAGGCTTGGGAAGCAGCATCTGAAATGCAGCTCCCTTTTCTTATTGGGCTAATGTACAAGTGCAGCTCCTGGTCAGTATCTCTGGGTAAAACAGAATAGTTCACACACTCTCCTCTTTTCATTTGATCTCTTGGTTGTGCAGAACAGAGCCCATGGTAAGAAAAAAAGCATCTGTTTAAAACTTCGGGTTTTATGCACTTGACTGGAATTTTCCCTGTCCAGATCATTGGTCTCAGTGATCTGTTCAGCTTCTCTTTGGTGCTGGTTTGGAGAGGTGACACAGCTTGAGAATAAGAGTAAGGGGTACTTATGAAAGGGGAGGTAGAGGCAGAATGGATGTAGACCATGCCACAGAAACATTGTGAATGTCCAACAGTTTCAGTATTACTATCTGACAGGTTTAGAATTGCTCAGGTAGTGCAGTTTTCATTGCACAGTCAAAGCTTTGCCTCTACAAACTTCATCATTCCACACCAGAGGCAGGGACTCAGTGCAGTTTGCTCTTGGTTTTAGACTTATCTGAGGGAGATGACACCTGGAACACTAAGGTTTGATGAGTTTTCACTCCCAGTTAGGTATCTTAACCCTACCAGACAGCTTTCAATACAGGATGAAAATCATGTTAGAAGTATACCGAAAGCTTTCCCCATAATTAAGAAGCCGTGATTAACAAGATTTACTTTCAGAACTCATTGGTAGAGGTGTCAAGCTCAGAATTCTGAAGTAACCTGAAATAATTGTATTGGAGAAAATCCTGTAATAATGCTGATCTCTCTTAATACATTTGAATTCCTAATTTGAACTATATGGTTAGCTGTTTTGAATTCTGATCCGATTTTTTCAGTGCGAGATCAGAATACGATGCATTCATTGCATGAGAAATTCAAAACTGGGGTGTTGACGCAAGGTACCTCCAGGATCCATCATCTCCCTTTCCTTTCACTGCTTAGAGAAGTGCTGACCCCTGCTGGCTTGCAACAAGAACCTTTAGAAGAGCTTAATGTTTTCTGATGGCGGCTGAATCTCGATTTGAAGTTCCCTGTCTGTAACAAATATTTTTATTTTCAGTCAAGTTTTGCAGCAGGAACATGAGTAAAAATTATACTATCTTAGCATTTTCCTCCTTGAAACGGATGGGGAAGTTTGAAAGGGCTGGTGGTGGCTCTACTGGATTCTCCTTGGAACTGTAGGTGTCCTGGGCTAGGAGACCATGCAGGTTTGAGAGAGCCTTCAGGCTGTCTGACATGACGAAGGGAAAACTGAGTTTCTTTTTTCCACTTCTTCTCACACTCCAAGACAAAAGTTGATTTCCGCTCTTTTACCCAGTCTGAATTTTCTTCAGTGTTACGCATCAACCTTCACAGCTGCCTGAGGTTTAGGTGCCCCACAATGCAGAGCAAATTAGGTCCTGTTCTGAGTGCTTAGCCTGCAGGCTTAGTGTAGTAACTAACAAAGTGCACCTGTAGTCACACTCACAGTATTTGGATGTGTGCAGACAAGGGTGGACTGACTTGCTGTTACTTCCTTATCTTTAAGCGCTGCTCAAAGTTTCATTCAAGCTTTTTGCAACACATTCACGTGAAATGCTGCAGGGATGCATTGAAATATGGATTTACTTCCTTTGTGATTTTATTTGCTGACAGCAGACTCCTCAGAAAATTATCCAAGGCCTTTTGAACTTAGTTTTATTATAGATTAAGGCTGAAAGATTGCCAAACTGTGAATAGATCACAATGTGTGTGGAAAAGGTCTGCTAGACTATGGAGAACATTTAACTTTCAGAAAGCAAGATATGGATGTGTGACACTGTGATAGATCAAGTTTGTGCTTTTCTTCAGTGAGTTTTCCCTTTTAACCAAACAGTGTACACATAGTAGCAAAGTTGTAAGATAATAAGATGCAACAGTAAAGAAGGAGAACTCTTTTAATCCTAATCCCCCTATTCCTGCTTTCTGTGAAGTCCATACAGTCTTTATTTCCAAATTTTGTTTTTGGGGTCTGATATTCATGCCTAGGTAATCTTTGCTACTAAGGTAGAGGTGTTAGCAAAAGCTGTGCTGCTGGCACATGTCAGGGACTTAATGTCCTTTCACTGCAGTGCAGCGTGATTCCTAGCAAGCAGGCTCTGCTATGAGATATTTGTGCACCAGGACTGGCATTCTGAATAATAATAAAACAGAGCCCATGGCTGAGCCACCAGTTAGAGAAGAATTACAGTGGAATCTCAAGATTTTTCTTTTTTGGGGCGTGAGTTGAGGGGGATGGGGATGCTGATGCTGTAGATAAGCATGCTGCTGGTGCTGCAGTGACGTCAAAAAATACTCCTTCAGAAAGTGAATAGCTGTGCAACAGTGAAGATAAGGATATAGCTTGATCTAGGCTGCTGAAATTCTTTAATGCAAGGTGTCATGTGTAATGGAATACATTATTTTTGCTAGAGGGTTAAACACTTTGTCCCTCATCTCAGCCGGCATTTGTGGATTTCTAGGTCTGCCTGCTGAGAAGTAAATTAAATATGTAGCTGCTTCTCACCTTTCCTCTGTTGCTGTGCTAATGGAAGAGAATTTTTCTTGCCAGTAATACCGATGATGGTCGTTGCTGCTGAGATTTATTATTTATTGGTATCAGGACAAATCTGAGTTATTTCCAGCAGATTTGGATTTCTGAACAACAGGCATGCTTCATTTTCTTAAAGCTATGTCTATGAAATCGGAGGCATAGCAAACCTACACAAACTTCATAAGCATGGCTGAAAAAGAAAGATGATGTTGGAGGGGTTTTTTAACGTCACTTGGAAGGTTTGGCTCTTTTTCTGTCAAAAGTTGCCTTTTGCATGTGCTGTTCAAGATCCATATATGTCAAGATCCACATATATGTCAGATGGAGGTTAGGAAGCCAAGGGTAACTGTTCTATTTTTATGTCTTTATAATCACTTTTTTCCTTGTGTTATGATTTCTGTTAACATTTGTGTTTTTAAAATCTGCAGAACAATTGGTATATTATATTGAAGTGGTTATGTATTACTGTAAGTGCTGTTAAAAGTATATATGAAAAGAAAAACATTTAATTGAATGCATTATGATAGATTTTTGTTTTATTTTCTGTACTTTTAAATGCAGAAATTAAATATATGTAAACATGTTATTAATGTGTTTGTATGTGTAAGTATTTCCATAGGAACATGCACTCAGAGGATAATTACAGTTAGGGATTTCTGTCTAAATTATATTTTCTGGAATAAAATGCATTTGACAGAATAGAGTCATGTGCTGACAGTGCCAGAGACAAAGAAATTGAATTGGTTTTATTTGAAAGTATTCCTTTCAGTGACATATTATCATAATGCACATTAGCTGCAAAGCGCTGATGAGAATTTCTCTTTTTGAGTTAATATAATGAAACGATTTAGTCATTCTTTACCTTCTTCCTTTCCCCTGCTCCCAGCCATGCCAGCTTCTCCATCATTATATTTTTCAGCTATTCCCAGGATCTGTATGTAACAGCCAAGAGTAATGTCATTGTTAGGCTTAAAAATTGCTGGTTTATTTACTACCCAAATGCTATCCAGGTTTACAAACTTGCTTTTTACAAATGCTTTCTTGGGAAAAACCGGCAAAACCGTTAGTGATTAACTGATTATGCTCACACTGCCTCCGTGGTTTTTTTCTTTCCCTTGTCCTCCTCCCCTACTACAGGAGCCCAGTAACAAACGGGTGAAGCCACTTTCCAGAGTCACATCACTGGCAAGTCTCATTCCTCCTGTGCGAGCCACTCCATTGAAGCGGTTCAGCCAGACACTTCAGGTAATGGCAGTAAATGCACTGCTGCAGTATGCACATTGCTGAAAGGGGAATGCATACGTATTCACCACTTCTGCTAGGATTAGCATGGGAATGTGGACTGCACATATGAGCACACATACCGTTGTAATGTCCCAGACAGGTTTAGGCAGCTTACGACTGCAGAGTTATTCAACTTGAAAACTCAGAACTCTGAAACCCCACAATTTCTCTGTCCAGATAATTGATGGTTTGAATTATCAGTAAGAAAAGTATTGCACCTGTAGCATATCAGAGTTGTTATACTGAAGGATTACAATTGCTTTTTAAATTTGACAAACAGAAATTCCGGCTACACTTTTGTTTTGGTTGATTTCTTTGAAAATGTTATTTTTGGTACAGTGAGTCTTGTAGGTGTGCTAAATTCCCTTCTGTGCAATGAACTTTGACCTTGCCTAAACAAAAGAGTTAGTGAACGATTGGAAAAAAAAAGTCATTTTCCAAAGCTGATGATGAAAATTAATATCGGGCAAG
>JBCJKH010066038.1:0-27426 GCA_039877255.1 Loriculus beryllinus | reverse complement strand
AAGCTGTGGCTGCCCCATCCCTGGCAGTGTTCAAGGCCAGGTTGGACACAGGGGCTTGGAGCAAGCTGCTCCAGTGGTAGGGGTCCCTGCCCGTGGCAGGGGTTGGAGCTGGAGGAGCTTTAAGGTCCCTTCCAACCCAAACCAGTCTGGAGTTCTATGATTCTATGAAGTCCTCCTTACCCCATGTGGTTGCCACACTCATGCCATGTGTTCACGTTGATGGGTTTCTCTCTTTCTCTACCAGTGGAGAACACAACACACTGTGAGTTCGCCTACCTGCGGGATCTCCTTATCAGGTTGGTAGGACTGTTCCTGTCCCTGTAGCCTTCGGTCACCAGGTGGCATCCAATGAAAGAGGACAGCCCAGCCCAGCCCATCTTGAAGCAGCAGCTGCTTCTCTGCTCCTCCATTATCCCTCCATCCTTCCATTCCCTCCCAGCCTGCTGCAGCCCCTCTGGGATGGGTGGCTCCTCTCAATGGGACGTGGTTTCAGGGCCTTTTCTTGGCTTTGGTGCTGAGCAGGGTTGAGAGCCAGGTCAGGACAAACTCCAAGACTGCTGCTGGCAGTGTGGCTCCAGCTCACCTGCAAGCAGCTGGAAAGCCTTTTGGCCTTCATGAACCCTCACCAGCCCCAGTGAACCCCTCACCTCCAGTCTGAAGACTGCATCCCTTCTGCATCCCATGATCGTGCCATTGTGGAGTCTGGGCAACTGCTGCTCCCTCTTGACAGAAGCATCCCTGCCAGAGAATGGGAGGCTGAGCCCCCTTGCCTTGCTGGAGGGGACATTGGGCTTCTCCCAGATTTGGCTGCAAGATAAAACCTCCTCCACATGCGAGCTGTTGCTGGCAGACAGTGATGTGGGGCTACCAAACCTGATCCCAGGGACTTGTAGGACTGGGATCTTCCTAGATGGGTGTTATGCAGCCAGGGTGCCTGCTAACCAAGCACAGGCTGTTGGTAGCAGTGAAGGCTTCTGGTCTTGGCTGCCTATAACTGCCTTTGTTTGCCTTCTGTGCCCTAAAGATAGTGTTAACCAGTAAGGCAGGAGAGAAGATTTGGGCTGGATGGGGTGTTTGAAAGCAGAGGTCGGGGGTTGTGAGGGTTGGGGTGGCAGAGGCTGGGCTGGCCGAACCTGCCCCCAGTGTGATGCGATTGCTCCCATCTCCCTTTCCCACAGGACACACATGCAGAACATCAAGGATATTACCAGCAACATCCACTTTGAAGCCTACAGGGTCAAGAGGCTGAACGAGGGCCAGAGCTCCCTCTCCAACGGCGTGACCGACAAAGAGCTGGTGGCTAACGAAATGTAACCTCTCGCTCCGTAGCCAGGACCTTGCTCGCTCACGCTCGCTCTTTCTCCCCTCTTCCCCCTTTATTTTTATATAAACCCCTGCCACTGTCCCTCTCCCCCTCTCCCCAGCCCCTGCCAATGTTAACTGACCAAATAACTAGAAGCTGTCTCTGTCGTGCGGGGCTCATCCCCCCTGCTTCGTGGCATGAGTTTTCTTCTCAGCCCCTGGTCCAGCATCCCTGGGCTGGGGACCGTGTCCCCGCAGAGGTCGGGCTCTTGCTGGTCCCCAGTGCCGGCCCAACAGCCGAGCTTGGGGGGAGCAGATCCATGGGGTTGGGGTGCCCCAGAGCTCTGCCTGCCCCTCCATGCAGAGGCTCTTCTCCGTCCATTGAAGGCAAGGGCTTCTCCAGGTGAATGTCGCCTTCGGAAGCAAGGTACGGTGGTATGAAGAGAGCAAGACGGTGCCATCCTTGTCTGCTGTTGCCTCCTCCAAGCCCTCTGCAGCCCTCTGGGACCCGCCAGCGCCCAACCCAACCCCTCTACCCTGCCTATATGCAATAAACTGGGAGTGCTTAGGTGTCACCTCGCCTGTCACCAACCCCCAGCCCCGCAGAGCGACCTGCTTTGGGAGAAGTGCCTTTTCAGACTGTTACCTTGCAATAGGGGGGGAGAAGGGAGGGAGGGCTTGCCTTGTCTGTCCTTGCAGCCTGCAGAAGGCCTGCAGCACTCAGTAGAGACTCCTCTTCCCTCTCCCTTGGCCCACAGATGTGGCTGATGTCCTGGCAACACTCGTGTATTTATTTGTCATTTGGTTGGGTGGGTTTTCCCACCGCAGGCTCACAGTGTGCTTGTCCAAAGGGGGCTGAGATTGGAAGGTCTCTGCAGGGCGGCGGTGGGAGGTGCAGGGTTGTCCTGTCTGACCCCTTGTGATTCTTGTGTTGGGTATGTTTTAATTCAGCTCTTGTTATGGGGGATCCCCTGTGTGATGTGTGTATGTGTCACGCTCTCCTTTCTTCTTCTAGCCCTTGTGTAAGGGGATGGTGCACGTGCGGACCGAGACCTGCAGCGGTGGGGTGGGCTGGGGCAGTGTTTGTGGGTGCTGCACCCCATGGTCCCTCCTCTGTCCCCCACACACCACCTCTTTCAATGAGTCTCCAGGGAATAAGACCCTGCAGGGTGGTTGGTTAAATAACACCATGGCACAGGTGTCTCCACCCCAGCTCACCCTTTCTGTTCTCTGCTCCACCAGTCTCCATATCTCCTCTAAGGGATAAAACATCCTGCAAATCACTCTTCTGGGGGGGCAAATACTAAATTGGCAGCTGTCCCATCCTCTTAGCACTGGAAGGTGCTGTGGAACCCACCTGATGGTCTCCATGGGGGTCAGATCCACCTTCAGGTGACCAGAAGGAAGGAGGAGGTTGCTCTCATCTTGGTGGGAATGCCCAGATGATGTTGCTCAGTGGAGGGTTTGCAGGGGCTCCCCATGCATGTTCCCTCCCAGCAGCCAAAGCAGGGGTGCACCGCAAGGAGGATCTGCTCCCCCTTAATTCATGTTCACTCCACAACAGTGAAACAGTGCTGTTGGGGAAGAACAGCTCCACTTGATGACTTGCTATATTTTAGCAAAAACTGAACAAAAAGAGTGTATTAACTGAAGAAAAAATGTATGTATTTCAAGTGTTAAAAAAAGGGGAGAAATCTCTTGTGTGAGGCACTTCTGCAAATGTCATCTTCAACTTCGGTTTTCCCTCTAGTTGATGCCTCAACCTGGGCCAAGCAAAGACACGCCGCTTTCTCCTTTGTAACCCGAGTATTCTGGGGGGAAGTCAAGAAAGAAAATGAAAATAATACAATAAAACCCCCTTCATCCAGATCTATTAAAATGGCCTTTTGGGGGTTATAAGCATAATGACAAATTTAGTCCATTTTTGTATAAATAATAGTGTTTAATATGTATTTCCCAAAATAAATGTTTTGAATGCAAATAGGAGGAGGCTTGTTTGGAAATGTCTGTTCCCAACCACGGTGTGGTCGCTGCTGTGTGGACAGCGTGGGGCTGGCGGTGATGGGAGAGTGCAGCTCCAGAGATGCTGTGCTCTTCCTTCCTTGGGGTGAGGGTTTATTTCTTCTCAACTCATCCTACCTCTGATACCTGCCTCAGGTACTCTGCAGAATGCTGGAGCTGAGCACCCTGGGGACCAGCATGGCCTTGGCATCCTTGCACATCCCAAAAGAGGCAGGAGGGCCTCCTCCCTTTGCTCTCATGGTGAAGCTGTTTGACTGCAGTTGCTGGTGTTTTCATTCAGAGGTGGGTTGCACTTGGTTTGAAGGGAGCAGCAGTTTGCCTTTCACACCAGTGTGGCTTTGGCTTCACAGGGAAATGGTCTTCAACACCTTTCATGGCTGCAGGGTTGGCCTTCGGATGCCCTTGGGAGTTGGCTTCACTTTGAGGACTTGTCTTCCTAAAACCACCTTTCTCCCTGGTGTCACAGACAAGACCCTGTTCAGTCTGGTGCTTGAACCTGTATCTTACACATCTGTTGTATCCCTCAGTCAAGTCAGTAGAACTCAAGTCAGCTGAACCCAAAAGCCATCTCGACAACCAGCTCTGGGTAACCCTGTGCTTGACCAAGGGGCTGGACCGGATGATCCTTTCCCTCTGGGAATCTGTGGTTCTGGAGCTGTATGAAAACAAACCCAACAGGACACAAGTCAGCTGAGCTGGGTTCCTATGAGTGCATAGAACACAGGACAGGCTTTAATGTACATTTTTCTTCTTCTTTTCTGCTGGCACCTGGGTTTCAGAGCATTGAATCAGTTCATCTTGTATAGCATCCAGTGAGGTGTGTGGTAAGGTTTGCTGGCAGGCCCCCCTTTGCCCCAGTGCTAAACCCATCCTTAGCAATACCCTTGTTTTGGTATGTGCTATCCTATTGTAACTGGACCCAGACCCAGAGCAAAAGCTCTTGGAGGAGAGGGAATCAACACATAGTAGTTGCATGAGGGACCATGGGGTTTGCCTCTGGACAATCTGCAGCAGCTTTTCAGATGGTGATTTTCTTGTGCTGGTGGCTGAGGTTTTTTGTTGCTTTCCTCAGTGCTGGCATTCGACTGTGTCCATGGATGGAGATGGAGCAGAGCATGTTCCAGGCCTGGTGACAGCCTGAGAAATGGCTGGAGCAAGGGGAAGGCAGAATTCCCAAGCTCAGCAAAAAAAGCAGCTTTTGTTCAACCCCAAGGAGGAGCTTGGAAAATCGGAGATCCATGCCTGGGAATGGTGCAGGGAATGGCTTCCAGATGTTATGAAGCCCTGAAGAGGTGGGGTTGGGGAAGGGAGAGCAATGACACCAGATGCTCTGGTGGAGCAGGGGTTTGGTGCTATGGGAAAAAGCCCAGCTGCAGGAATACTTTGCCATTGCAAATCATGCTCCCCTTCCCCAGAGCCTCAGCTGTGGGGCAGGAGTGACCCTGGAGAGGGGCAGATGGGGAGGGTTTGGCAGAGCAGGAGGCAAGCTTGGGTTGCTCCCCCTGCCAGCACCCTCCTGAGCTGTCTGGAAGGGAAATTTGCCTAACGATGCTGTAGCTGACAGAAAGGGCCTTGCACTAATGGCTTATTGAGTGGCCTCACTTTAACAAATGAGGGAAATGAAGATGAGTGAGAGTTTAATTACTGAGCAGAGCAGAACAGAGCAGGGCTTTCTGCAGTGACAGCACTGGCTCCTCTACACTGGGCTGTGGGAGGGAGACGAGGACTCCCAGCACAGCCGGGCTCTTGGGGTACCTGGCAGCACTGGGGGAAATGGCTGCTTGGCCAGGGTGGGCTGGAGGTGGGTCCCAGTCCCACCTGAGCAGCCCAACGCAGCGAGCATCGCCATGCAAAGAGGATGACTATAAATAATAAGAATAAAAGGGAGTATAAATAATTAAAGCAGCTCATAGTGAGCAGCTCCTGAAACGTCTGCCTGATTTAAAAACTAATTACTCGGAGGGTAATCACCACCAGAAGCGCATCTATTTACCCACAATGCTGCTCTACCCTCCTATTCCTTTCACTCGCCCTCTCCTGATTGCTATCCCAGGCATCGGCGCTCAGGCTTATCACTCGTCCATAGCACGGCAATAAACTCTGTTGTACTTGTCCATCTCGCTGATTAATAACATCATTGGAGACCTGTTCAGGGAGAAATAAATCCTCTCTGGGTAGGAGGCCAGGTGCTGGCTGTGGCTGTGTGCTACCTTGGAGCTGGGTGCTTGCTGTGTCCCGAAGGGATGCTCCTGCTCCAGGGAATGTCCCTTTTGCTCCTCAAAAATCAGGGCAGCTCCAAGTGACTGTGAGCATGGGGTAGCTCAGGGGGATGTGTTATCACCTGCTCAGGATGAGCTGCTGCTGAGACTTCTCTGGATCCTCACTCTTACAAACAACCCACAGTGCACATCAAGCCCTGAATTGGGCAGTGTGGGACCTGTCCTCGTGGGAGATGTCTCCTTTTGATGTGCAAGCCAGGCTGAGGCATAGGCAGAGCTGCTGATCTCAAGCTTTAATTACTGTGAAGCTGCTGCACTGCAGTTAAAAGCCTGGGGTTTTTATTTGATCATCTTCTCTATGGCTACAGCAGGAAGGAGGATTTGTCCCCTCCACCTCCACCCCTGTGCCACCTCCTCATGCCACCTCCATCACAGGGGTCCTGGCTGCTCCTTCTCGAAACCACAGCAGAAATGTTCCTTCCATGCCCACAGCAAGCTGAAGTCTGTAACTCTTTGCTATAGTTTGTATTTATTTGAGCTGGATCTGGTCCTCTACAAATGAATAAGTGATTCTCAGCAGCAGCCTGTTTTAGGAGCGGCATTGCACTGCCTTGCTTCATTTAGGGAAAAAAGAATAATTTCTTCCTAACTTATGGGATTCAGGAGACTTCCACCCGCAGCCCACGATATTTTCTCATTAACATTACCCAGCTAAGCTAAAAACTGCAATTTCATAAGTCATTCTTCCTTCAAAGGCACATTACCAGCTTCCCAGGGAGTCCGAAAGTTTACTGAGGCTTAAAGACATACCTCATAGCATGCAGTAATGTATCGAAGTCCCTCTACTTATTACTACTGAAACCATCTCTTTGCTAAGCTTTTCTCCACCGAACTATTCCCATACCTGGGAATAACCCTGTCAGGCTGCATCACACGCACAGCCCTGCCCAGGGGCTGCTGGTGATGGGCTTGGGCATCCTGACCAAGCCTTTACAAAGAGCAGCACAACACCAGGGTCATTACAACCAGCCCTGCACTAATGAACCGATGTGCCAAGCCAGAGCCTCTTAGTGGGGATCCCAGCACCAACTTCTGTTGTAGGTGTGTGTGTGCAATGCAATGGGGGTTGAGGTGAGTGATACTGGCCAAAAGGACTAGCATTATGCCATCCTTTATCTAGAAGGTAAAAAGAAGGAAATATTTAGCTGGAAACCAGAAGAGAAGTGATTGCTGAGTTTGTTGCTTTGCCCAGGGCTCAGCTGGGCTGTGGGACAGTGCAACATCTTTTTTTGGGGGGAAGGTCATAGTGTTAGAGCAGGCAGCAGGGATCACTGATCCACCATCGCTCCTAGTGAGAACAAGACCTGACTTCAGGAGCCAGGCTGTAGGAAGATTGATACCTTTTGTATCCTCCCCTCTGATGCTTCTCTGTAGATGGCGTGAGCCAAAACACTTCTTTTTTTGTACTTTCTTTAGTGCTGGGGACTACCCACAGTGAGAGTGTGGGATGGAGGGGCTGGGATCCAGGGAGATGGATGACTGTGTGTGAGCTTCTTGTCACAAAGACTCATCAAGACTCAGGGCTCGGCAGCTATTTTCATCTGTGCATCGTTTTTAAAGGTGGTTTCTTGGCTTTTTGTACATATTTATTGTAAATCAGAGCTGAAAGCAAAGTTTACAGACCCCAGTCATTAAAAAATAACTACAGAAGCCTTTTAAAAGCCATGTCCTGAGCTAGCTTTGCAGATGACAATGACAGGGAAGCAGAAAGAGCCTCAGTCCCCTTGCAAACATCCTCACCACCTTATCCTGCATTAGCCCAAGGCTTAAACTGTGGGGGAGCAGAGGTGCGCTTGGTGAGCATTGCCAGCAGCATCCCCCTTCCCTGCCCTTCTCCTCCTCTGCCACCAGCCTCAGAAGGAAGGCAAGATTAACATCATATTCCTAAAGCAAAATTACACATCGGAGACCCCGCGGCCCTCCCGGGAGGAGCAGGGCATTCCTCTCTAAATATCTGTCTCGATGTGTTTAATTTGCAGATGAAATTAAGCCCGGGAAGAAAGGGAAGGCTGCCTTTTCATGTATGGGCTGTCCAGCTTTGCCTCGAATATCAAAGTGAGATGAGTTACAAAGCACTGACTCTCTGGGATTATCTAAGAAACCTTGTAGGTCCCAAGTGACGGCAGGGCTGGGATCAAAAGGTGTGGTGCTTATGCACAAAGCCAGCGTGGTTCTTAGATCGGCCCCAAAGAGCCAAATCTGGGGTCAGTTTGCAGAGTTCAGGGATTTGCAAGGAAACAAGGAGGTA
Organism: Loriculus beryllinus; assembly: GCA_039877255.1. Taxonomy (NCBI): domain Eukaryota; kingdom Metazoa; phylum Chordata; class Aves; order Psittaciformes; family Psittacidae; genus Loriculus; species Loriculus beryllinus. Next base: position 19,575 of record JBCJKH010066038.1, on the reverse strand, counting down.
GGTGAGGAACCAGGAGAGGCTGGGCTTCCACGTGGCCTTTGGATTAATTATTAACCTGCTGCAGTGGGTTATGAGGATAAATATTGTCATTAATCATGCATGTGCTCATTATTCTGGTGAGAATAGACTGTTCGAGCTTCATCTGCAGGAGCATTTTGACTCCAACCTCCTATTTTCTGCTCATAGTTTTTTGTAAACCATCATCTATTATGGTTTTCTTTCTTCAGAGAACTTTTTCCCACAAACAGATTTATTGGTTTCAGCATTTTATCCCTTAAGCTTTGAAAGCATCAGGTGAAAAGACTTAGCATGGGATGACCAGGCAGGAGAAAATGCACCTCTAATGTTGCTAAAACAGGGCAGGTGGAGCAGGGTGATGGGTCTGGGATGGTCCGTGGGGGTCACAGCCTGATCTGATCAGCTCTTGCCAGAGGGATTTGCTGCTGTGTGCTAGCACCAAGCTCCACAGACATCCAATGTGGTGAGGGCAGAGCACCGGGGCACTCTGAATGGGATGTTGCTGCAAAGTGCTTATTAGCCAGGCAGAACTGCAGCTCCACTTGATCTGCACAGCTGAGAAGCAGCACAGGAGAGTGCAATGGGCCTGCGTTGTAATGGCAGCCTGTTGATAATTTTCATATTAGAAATACTTGGCTCAAAAAGGCCTTTTCCATCAGTCATTGAATGAAAAATTTGAATTTTTCCTTCTTTTCTGATTTTATTGAACTTTCAATCATTGTCATTTTCTTCAGCTTCCCTTCCCTTCTGGTTTGAGCTGCTCCTTTCAATTATTCGGTGCTTTCCTTTTTACTCCAGTAATATTTTTTTTAAAGACTTGAATAGAAGGAAGAGGGAAGATGGATTAAAATTTATAGCAGGACAGGAAGTGGATGCATGGCCGAGAGTCTAAACCCCTCTCATTAGCAATATTTAATAAGGAACAGAATTATTGAGCAAGCTGAGATGTCTGCAAATGACTTCTGAAACTCTCCAAAATGGAAGGGAGCTTATCTAGGAGAAAGCTGATGAATGAAGAGGAAAAGCGTTTGGAAGGAGGCTGAAGGAGCTTCTCTAATGACCATCTGTCCTGCTATAGAGATTAATGGATGTTGAGTAAAGCTGCCTCTGAGGGCCCCATATCTGAGTAAAGGTAAGACCAGGGATGGCGATTTAGAGATGCCTTCTGCACCCAAGTAGACATCCCTATCCCACTGGCACCCACTGTGTCCCTCTTCTCCTTTCCCAGGGATGGCTGCAACAGCTTGTCTCTATCAGCATGTGCAGAATGAAGCACTGAACCCATTCTCAGCCCTATGGGAGAAGAGAGATGGAGTAGATGCTTCGTGGGTCCTTTCCTCAGTGTTTATGCAGCCTGGTGGGGAGGAGGAAGGGGCAGTCTGGAGGCTGTGCCAGCAGCCCTGGTTGGGGCACTTCCCACTTCAGGGTTGCTGGCTCTGGTCTTGCCACCCAAGCCTGCCTCACTCTGGCATCTTTGCTATGTTTAGCAGGGCCCACCACACTGTCAGTGCTCTGTGCAACAGGAGGAAGCTGATTTGAACAGGTTGGTTTGCTTTTGCCAGCCAAACCAGTGCATTAGATCAGACGTGTAAGCTTGGGAGTATGTGCAGGGTGGGCTTCTGTAGCACAGCGAGGTGATGCATAAAGATGTGCAAGGTTTGCTGGAGAGACAGAGCCCCAGACCTGTACCTCTTCTGTGATGAGGAGGTTCCTGTGCCTGCAGGGCCACTGTGATGCTCTGTGCTTCCAGTGCTGGAATGGGCAGCTTGGCTGGGCCTTGAGGTACCTCTGGATGCTGCAGCAAGTGCTGGTGCCTGCCTGCATCTGATTGTCACAGAATGCTCATTCTTGCTGTGCTGGTTATAGTTTGACAGAGACTGGATTAATTGGTGGGTTTCATTCCTACCAAACCAGGGTTTATACACAGCAGACGGTCCTTCAGCAGCCAGAGCCTACACAGCTACACCTTTATTTAAGCAAATATGTACATATTTCATACTGATTTGTATATTTCATGTGAAAGTATACTTGATACTGCTATTTATTATTTTTGCATCAAGATTTCTGTGTAAAACCTGATGCAGATGATGGGAAAGATGATGGGAAAGATGATGGGAAAGATGATGGGAAAGTGTGTCTCTAAGGCCATGTCCTCCCTTAATGCTGGAGTACTTTCTCAAGTATGATGGTGGGAATAGAAGCTGGCCTGGACACAGGGCTGGGCTGGAAATTTTATTATATTATAGTTATATATATATATATATATATGTAAAACTTATATATTTTATATATATTATAGTTACAAGTACTGTATTTAAAAGATGCGCTCGGAGGGTTCTTGTGCCTCTGTTTTGCTGCTTTTACCTGGGACACGTTTGGCTGCTGCTTGGCAACAAAATGGGCAGTTGGTTAATGCTGCTCCCTGTGTGAGCAGGACAGGGTTGGGTCATCACCCCTGCTTCAGGGTTACTGCATTTCCCACCAGTTACTGGGGCTGGAGCTGTGACATTCCTCAATATTGTCCTTCCTCTGGGTGTCTGGGACCCAGCTGCCTGCAACCCAAATGGTCGTGTTTAAAATGAAGCCTGCTGAGCAGAGCCAGGCTGGGATGGGTGTGGGATAGGGCTGATGGGCTGCAGCAGTGTCTGAGCATCACGCACTCAGTGCTCACCACGGCTCCCATCCTTTTACAAATGTGGCTGAGCTTGAAACACAGGAGCTGCATTGGTGGTGCTGAGCCCTGCACAGATCTCTGCAGAGAAGTGTGGACATGGGCATGGAGGAGCTGTGATGGCCTTCACATCCCCACTGCAGGCAGCGAAGGGATCTCTTCCTCAGGTACAGGCAGGGGTTGCTGGAGGATGAGCACATCCCCATCTCTCTGACTCCTTTGGTGGTGAGGAATGATCCAGCCGCCCTATTTCATAACTAGAATAAAGGCTCAAAAAAAGAATCACTCCTTGAATATCATGGGGATGGTATTTTGAGTCTTTGCCTGAGAAACGGTCTCTTCTGATTCAGCTTGTTCAAATCATCATAACAGTTCTTAGCAAGAAAAAACCTGCTGTATCCTCAAGGCAAGTATATTTGGGCAAAGCAAGAAGAGAGACTTTAAGAGGTTTGGAGGTTACAGTGGGAAATAGCAGTTATTCCCAATAAGCAGTGTTAAATGAAGTGCTGCTGACAGTAGCCTGAGGCAGGTTCAAGAGTTTCAAGATTTGCAACTAAGAGATTAACCAAAATAGATGTCTTATTACAGGCAAGTTTGTATCAAAATCATTTAAAGTACCTTTAGATGCTGGAATGTTTTTCCTCCTAAGTGCTCATGGCGTATCTGCAGCTTCCTCCTGGCTTTCGGGAACAAGCAGCGAAAGGGCCCTTGATCTTGGTGAGTTTAAGACCCTCTGATGAAGGAGGGAGGACCCAGTGGATCAGCAGGTTCCTGTTTGATGGGAGGCTGCTTTAGCAGAGCTACTGTAAATGGAGGAGACATCCCGGCTCAAGGCCTCCCTCCTGGATGCTCATCTGTGTGGCTGGAGCGCAGGTACAGCCTGGGGAGGATGCCCCAAGCAGGGGGTTTTGTCAATGCTTTGGGTGTAAAATGCCTCTGCAAGAAGAGCAGCAGCATGGTCCTGAGCTGGAACAACCTGGCCCTTCCTTTGAAAAGGCCACAGGATGCTTGGGAACACAAGCTCTGTGTTTAGAGATGTAAATGGGAACGGCCATCTCCAGGCACAGGTGAACACAAAACATCTTCATCTGGGCAGTGCCATCCATGCCAGGCCTGGAGTCCAGCAGTTGCTATCAATTCCCTGTCACCCTGCAGGACTCTGCTGAGGCAGGAAAACGGGTGTCTGCTATTTGGGTGGGATTCCTGTGCTCCAGATTTCTGGAAGCTCTCCAAAGCTGGGATGTCAGTGTGCTTTGGCAATAGCACATCTCTGTGGAGATGAGCTGGAGAACCACAGTGCTTGTACAGCCAGAGCCCTGGAGAAGGATGGGCTTTTCCCAAAGGGGTGCTTAAGGTTATCAGCAGTTGTGCCAGGGATGTTGTGCAGGTTGATGAACAGGTCTGTGACAGGAAGGCATAGATGCCTACCAAAAGCATTCACCAGGGTCTGAAAACAGTGGAATGACTGGAGATCCAAAGAGGTTTCCATCTATAAGGGTTCAACATGCTGAAACAGGCCTGGCAGGGGCTGAGTGATGCTCAGTCTCATGAAGGGAGTTACTAAGGCCCAGGTTTACCCATGGGCTGGTGATATGCAATGCTGAGAATGCCCTGAGCTCTGAGAAATGGGTCCTTATGTGTGAGGCCAGCTGGAGCTGTGTTTGAAAGGTGAAATATTCCTTCCTCTCTTTTTCCTTGCATGTTTCCAGGTTCTGCAGCTGAATGGCACTGCTGTGTCAGTCAATACACCAGAGATTGCAGCTTTTCTTCATGTGAAGAAGGAAAAATGCCTCCGAGTATCTTTGCAATCCATTCTGTTTGAAGAAGAGAAGATATGTCCCTCTAGGGAGGCAGATCTTGGTGCTGACCTGGTGACAGTGTAGCCTGCCCTGTCCAGCAAGGGTGTAAGACTTCATTTCAAAAGCAGCATAAAGCAAATGGCAGTAGAATCTGGTTTTCTGTCTCATGTTAAGCAAGCTGATGGCAGGAGCTTCCTGTGCATGGGCAGGATGAGGTGGCAGTGAGTGGCTTCGCATCCGCTCCGGTGCTGATTGGTTTTGCCAAGGCATGTTGCAAATGTCAGGTGTTGTAGGAGAGTTATAGGAGTTATAGCTCCTCTGAGCTGAGGAAGGGTTGGCTTTCCTTGTTTGATGGGGGTAGAGCTGCACCTCAGAAAGGCTCTGGGCTCTATCAGCAGTTGTTTTTCCCTTTCAGTTATGTGGAGAGATGTTGGATGCTGTGCTTGTCAGGGCACTTTCACAGGCCTTTCCACACCAAGATCTAGCACCTTGTCTGTGTGTCTGCCCTACTTATGGAGCTGAGAGTTTAAATGCACTCAATGGTCCTTGAGGCCTTTGCAGAAAGCAGGGGAGTCACCTGCCTTGTCCTGCTGAAGAGGACAGGTCTGTGCTGTGTGGTGGGGGTGAGCCCAACGTAATGCTGAGCTTGGATCAGGCTTGATTTCACATGCTCTGTATTGTTGTTGCTGCTGCTGCATTCATCAGGAGTCCTATGGCATCTCGTGTTCTCATGTCTCCTGGACTCGGGAGGTCTGGTAGCATCCCTCCTTCCCCAGTGAGCCTTTCTAGCCTGTGAAGAGGCAGAGAGGCACTTCAGCAAGTGAGGGCTTTAAAATACTTGCTTTCTGCAAATATAAGGAGTCCAATCTTGTATCAAAATAGCGTTAAATTAGCTGTAAAATTAACTGCGTGGAAGTCCTGTTTTATTATTTTGGGTTGTTTGGAACAAAAAGGCAGAGCCTGGCGCTGCCCCACAGAGACCCCACAGTGCTGCTGGCAGTGCCTCTAGTTTGTGAGTGTTGAAAGCACCTAAACTACTGCCCAAGGGCAGGAGGTGCTTTGAAGCCTTGTCTCACGTGAGTCCATTGCAGTGTTCAAGGCCAGGTTGTACGAAGCCTTGGGTGCCATGGTTTAGTGTGGGGTGTCCCTGCCCATGGCAGGGGGTTGGAACTGGATGATCTTAATGTCTTTTCCAACCTTAACTATTCTATGATTCTGTGAAAAGCCTCTGGGGTGCTCCAGTGACCCCAGGCCAACGCTGTGCACATGGGATGCTTCAGTGCAGAGCAATGAGAGCAGAACTGGATGTGCAAAGCCACGCTGCCGCCAGTACCATCACTGGCTTTCCCCAAAGGGAGCCTGAAGTATTTAGCTCATGATCTGCCTGGGGAAAGGCAGCTCTCACAGCCTTCATGAGACATTTCAGAGTCTGTCTTGCTGGATTTTGGCAAGGAAGACCTGGATTTAACAAGAGGGTTTAAAAGTGGGAAATGTGAAACAGCTGCTTCAGTTGTAATCAAGCCAGAAACAGGGAGGAGGGCAAGGCCTGAGGGGGTTTTGCTTACAGACCTTGGCAAATGGGAAGCTTTCCTCTTTCTTTTTCATTTTAATGGGCATCAGGAAGGTCTCTGGGACCTTGGAATCCTGAACACCAGTCAGGAGAGCTGAGTCTGCACCGTGAAACCTCGATAGCGTTGTGAATTCAGGGAAGGGGCGAAGGGAAGTGCAGGGCTTTGAGAGGGATGTGCGAGGGGTTGATGAAAATGAGAATTTGTTGTGTCCTTGCCCAGACTTGTAAAGGCTTAAAAACACCCAAAGCAGCCCAGGCTGCTGGGGTGGGGGTCTGTGGCACAAGCACTGCTTGGTGAGTGCACCAGAGCATCTCCCGGGGCATCCTGTGGGGCTGGACCTCACCTGATTGCACTTGGGGTGAGATGAATCGTTCCTGTTAAGGTTGGTTGTCTCAGCTAAGTGCAGCGACAGCCAAGGGTAACCCATGCAGATCTGTCACACATGCACACAGTACAGCAGGAACGTCCCTCCTGCCATCTCTGCGAGGGACTTATGTGGGCAGAAAGCTTGTCCAGCTCAGGTCCTCTTTTCAGGCTATTGGCACCAAATGCTTTGGAGTAAGAGGTAAGAAGATGGCTACAACCTGCCTGGAGGGGAGGCCTGTCCTGGTTAGCATACAGTGGGTTTTATCCTTTGCATTAGATGAGTATTCAAATAATTTAACAGTGGATGTTCTCATCTTTCATATTCCGAAGGAGCTGTTTTCGTGGCTCTAATGCTCTCATGACCTCAATAATGTCTCTGTGAGCGCTTTTCTCAGGTTAATTATGCATTAAGTTTACATAAGGCTTTTCCCTTTTTAATCAGTTCTAAACCTGCTGCCTTCAGATGCGCTGAATGTGCTGACACTCGGGTGCTATCGGGGGGCTCACAGGAGTGCTGCACCCACCTTTCCACCTGCCAGTTCTGTTGTACACCCTGACATGTCTCCTCTATTTGTCACCATGCTAAATAAGCACCCTTGAGACTCCTGAAGTCTCAGACATTGAAAGTCAAGGTTATGATAAGACTGCACAGAAACAAGTTGGGTATCATTGTTCTTTCAAGGCAAGCATTTCTGTTTGCAAAGTAAGTTGGCAGTCTTGTGTATTTTGGATTTAGGCATCCTGGCGTCTAAGCCAAAGCTAACAGATATTAATTAGTCGTAGGACTGGAACTGTAATAGGGCAGTCACTCACATAGGTTGGCATTTTTCTTTCAAGTGCAAGTAATTAAAAGAAAAAGTTGTGTTGAAAAAGTCAATGGTAAGAGATGCCATATGAATAACACACCATGGGTAGGGAGAGTTAGGAAACAGAGGGAAAGAATAGCAGCCAGGTTGCTGGTGCAGCAGCTGCTGCAGTGCCTGCTATGGAGGAGTTACCCTGGTAGCAGGGAAAAAGGAATAAAAGAGAAATGGGGTCTTAAAAATCATGGTGGGGGGACAGGGAGTTGGAAGAGCTTTGCCAGTGTGTGTGGGAATGCAGAGGGAAGTCATGCCTCCAGAGGATCCCAAAAGGGAGGAGGGCCACGAGGATGATCAGCGACTGGAGCATCTCCCATACAAAGACAGGCTGAGAAAGTTGGGACTGTTCAGCCTGGAGAAGAGAAGGCTGCGTGGAGACCTCATAGCAGCCTTCCAGTATCTGAAGGGGGCCTATAAAAATGCTGGGGAGGGACTCTTCATTAGAGACTGTAGTGGTAGGACAAGGGGTAACAGGTTGAAACTTAAACAGGGGAAGTTTAGATCGGATATAAGGAAGAAATTCTTTATTGTAAGGGTGGTGAGGCACTGGAATGGGTTACCCAAGGAAGTTGTGAGTGCTCCATCTCTGTCCGTGTCCAGGGCCAGGTTTGACAGAGCCTTGGGTGACATGGTTTAGTGTGAGGTGTCCCTGCTTATGGCAGGTGGGTTGGAACAAGAGGATCTTAAGGTCCTTTCCAATCCTAACTATTCTATGATTCTATTATTCTAAATCTTTTGCATAAGTGACAACAGAGTAACAAAATGCACATACCTGTTGTGTCGGCTGAGATTTTAGTACAGTTAAGCTCATCTGTGATATTTTCTTCATTTCTGTATTTGCTTTTCAAGTCTCTGACTCTACTCATGATTGAAGCAATTTGCGTCAATCCTCTTTCACTTAGGTTCCCCTCCTCCATCTGTGGCATAAAGTTAAAAAAAAAAAAAAACAAACATGAAGTTACTGAAGAATCCTGTTATAGTCTACCTTAACCGGAATTACCACGGGAAAGCCTCTCATTTTGCAGCACGAGACTCAACCACATTATGCAACAGATATTCTATTGAGGTTTTGTCAATGTATTTATACAAGCAAATGTCGCCACAGAAGCCAACTTAAATGAGCTATTAAATGCTATTGCGATGTGTTCGCAAGAATTTAAGATGGCAATTTAAATCTAAGTTTGCAATTGATAATGCATCAAAATAAAAATAAGAAGTGCTATGCCACTCACCCTCAAGTCTCAATAGATCATAGCACAGTGGTACTCAAGACTGATCTGTTGAATATGAAGGTTTAACTTTTCCAATTAACACAGGCTAGCAAAGACACAACAAATTAAACTATACTGAAATGATAATTACACAGCACTTTGTTAGAAAACTTAAGAGCTCCACCAGTGAATAAATGCTGAAAGCCACTGGTACAGTAAAATGCCTGCTGGGGATAAACATCAAGCTCAGAGATTTTTACCCAGAAGAGCTTGTGAAAACACACACACTCAGCAATGTCAACAAATGCAGCACAGCCAAACACCTGAGAAGAAAAACATGTCATTTTTCTCACATTCGATACTTTCACCTTTCCAGCTCACATACCCTTCCCATCACAATAATCTACTAATATACTAAAACACATTAAGACAATTCTATGTATTCCTTACTGTATATGCACATTTGACAATCTATTACAGAAATATAGTTGCATCTCACATGATGTGGCCAAATCTGCACACCAAAAGCAAACAAACTTTTATATCATGAATCTTTTTCTGCCTTTCACATTTTCATGAAACACACTGATAACAGCTTTTTCCATGTTAATCAATGTCCCATGCATCTAATGAACAAGGGAATTTTAATATTAAAAACTATCCTGAATTAAGTACATATCCAGGGTAATTGGCTTCCCAATTACTCTGAAGCTGAACCCAGAAACAGGGAAGGTAACTCTGTACAGATCAAACAGTCTCAAAAAAAGATTAAGTTTATTTTTACAGTAAATTGTTGTTCTTTGTTCCTTTTGTACTCAGGCATAACAACTCAATGAAAAGTTGGTGGAAGGCTCAGAGAGATTAGATCTGATTTAGATGAATTATTGATAGTGATGTAATTGAGTGGGATAAAAAAGTTTCTCCATCTCTAATTCCACTAACTAAAAAATAAAGTTGGCAGCACTTTCAGTAAGTCTCACAATAAATTTATAACATTAGTCATCTCAGGTTTACATTTCTTTAAAAAGCAGCAGACTCCTAGCTTTCCCCAAGCAGAGACTATAAATCAGAAAAACTGTCAGCCTTTACAGAACTTGCTTATACAGCAGAAGTAAGCATATTTCATGTTCTTCCTGTACTAGAAATGGCCACCAAGAACATTAAGTCTGATCTTGTCTATCTAGAAGTGTTGCTTTAGTAGGTTCAAAACATGGTGGGTTTCGTGTATAGTCCAAGATGTAGTCTGTCAAATGCACCATCTGTACTACCACTTCTAAACGGCCTTAAACGCACTTTAAAAACTACTGGAGTCTGGTGAGATGTTCAAGACATGACTGTAAATATCTTTGCAAAAAAAGCAAAAAACGCATTAAGTTATGCAAATGGTTCCTTCCTTCCTTCACAACATGAAATATTTTCAGTGGTCTAAGAACTGCAGAAGCAAACATCCCCCAAATACAGCTGTAAGCAAGCCCTACACAGACAAAAAAAAAACCAAACCACCACTATGAAAGCTAAAGACAGCATGCTAAATCAGTGCTATCTGAAATATAACTTCAGTTTCACTGAGCTGAGACTTAAAAGTCAGCTTCTCCAGAACTTAAGCACCAAGACAATCATGAGAAATTAACCTCATGTTTAGTAATACAGTGATCTCTCATTACAGCTGTAATTGCTAACAGTTCCCAGTGGTATTTTTTTTAAACACACTATTTGTGTTTCCTCACCAATGTAAAAGGTTCATTATTCTTTTTACAAAAGATAGCTTGTCAAACATAGTAGGCAAAAAAAATAACCAACCAAACAAAACCACCCTGCAACATTTTCTGCATAAATTTGATCTTAACTCTTATCAGTGTGCATTACTTACGTTTCTAGTGTGCTGGTTGACTATTCAAGGTTCAATGTGTACTATACAGAAAAAAAATTCTCCTGAGGAATGGATATGCCTTGTCAAAAAGATAAGGTGGATGCAGGTCAGACTATGTCAGATAATTCCAAGAATCCAGCAAAGGCAAGAAACATAGCTCTCCATCCTGAAGTTCATCTGTATAAGAAATGGACTGGTTAGACATTGAAAAGTAAATGAATCTCAGTAAAGCCTGAAAGCTTGCCTAAACTTCACGAAATCGCAGAAATATAATTTTTATTAAATCCTTAAAACTATTCCATGTCAGTAATAAAAACAGAATAAGAAAGCTCAAAGATAATTTTTACACCATGGGGCAGCATTTCCAAATGTGTCTGCTTATTATGATGTTCAGATAAACAATACACTAAAGGCATATTCATCTGTGTTTTGGCAAGATTTACAACTAGCACCTCTACTTGTGACAAAGTTTAAGCATAAGCAAGTTTTCACTCTTATTTTGGCTTAATCTGCTGTATCCCTACTTTTAGAAGAGCATTTGCTGTGAATCATCCATGTGAAGTGCATTCAAAATCTGACAAGACAGCAAAGACCTAAAGCAGCAACATGCCATTGTATACACACTCAAGAGGAACTGAGCTTCCAAGCACAATAGATCCATGGCAGCACACTCAAGATCTAGAAACCAGTACCGGAAATGAAGTTAGGGGAAAGGAATCAAAGATCAGGGAGAACATCAGGAAGATACAGAATGACCTCTAAGAAAGTGTATAAGTTTAAGTAACTTCAATCCCCAGCCCTCCACACACAGACCCAATAAACAAGGAGCCAAGGGACAAAGACTAATCAGCAGTCTGTGCTTTAAATGAAGTGGCATTACAGGTTAGCCATAGGATTTCATGTGTGACACGAAGGAACATTAATTGATAATAAATAAAGATAATACAATACAGTCTTGAAATACTGGATTTGCTGTGTTACACTATCTGCTCAGTTTCAGAAGGGAGCCAAATGCAATTTTCCCTCACATGCAGACTTTGAGACAGTATGAAAATACTTTTTTATTATTGAAAAAAAGGTACACTCTTCCTGCCCCTGAAATCTACCTATACTGTGCATCTCTCTATCCAAGGAGGTGTAAAGGACAGCAAAAAAAATTAAGCAAATGTCCAAGAGCTTGACCAGCCTTTTTTCTCCCCAAGTGAATTGATCAACCTAGTTAAAGACATTAATGCTAGCTCATTCCTTATATTTTCCTTATACCTCCACACCATTGTGGCTATACTGTTAGCTTAAATATTTGTTTAGGTCTGTCCCTATTGCCTGATTAGAAACTTAACATGAACCAAAATAATTATTGTTGGAAAGGACCTTAAGATCATCTAGCTCCAAACCCCCTGCCATGGGAAGGGACACCCCACACTAAACCATGTCACCCAAGGCTCTGTCCAACCTGGCCTTGAACACGGACAGAGATGGAGCACTCACAACTTCCTTGGACAACCCATTCCAGTGCCTCACCACCCTAACAGTAAAGAATTTCTTCCTCATAGCCAATCTAAACCTCCCTTGTTTAAGTATGAGGAAATACCAGGTCTTTACAGTACTCCTGATATGGCAAAGTTAAAAGTAAGTCTGTATCTGTCTTTTCCAAAAAGCATACCTACATACCTCTTCATCTTCATCACACTCATTCAGGGCATAGTAGTTCACATGGACAGACTACCTGGGCATTTATTCTGCCACAGCCAGCATGTCAGTACACCTGTGGCTTTAAACCAGCCACTGCTCTGTGCACCCATCCTGACTTTGAAAGCATCACTCACCCAGGCACCCCTGAAATCCTTCTTATTTTGTAACTGCAATTCAGGTCAGATTCCAGTTCATTCTCTTTCACCTATATTGATTCGTTTCAACAGTTCTGTTTCCACAAAGTATTAAAGAAAGCCTCAGTGTAGTATTTCCCTTTGCTTGTTCTTTTAAGTGGTATCAGTGTGGAAGTTTCAGATAGATGCTTTATTGTATTGTCACGTAGAGAATACCACAGCATTCTCCCCCTCCTGATTTACATAGAACAATATGGTATAAGAAGAAACATGAAGCTTTTAGTTCAGAGGACTCTCACTAAATGTCTTTAGAAGCTTCAAGATGAATAAAATATCACCTATTTCTTTTGGCCTTACCATTTCACAAGCTTTGGTTGAAGCCACTGTAAAAGGATATCCTTTTCTCTGCAGGGATTTATTTCACTGAGGACCAGTCCCCAGCTGTCTTTCACACCTTGAATCATCACTGACATACTGCGGAAGATCTGGACACCAAAAATAACTAGAATCATTCCAAAAGGACATTATATCTTTGGTGAATTATGCCCTTGATTCTTTATTGCACACTGAAATCCTTGTAACTTTGTGTTTAGACACTACCTAGATGTCATATCAATTTTAATAAATTCCTGACAATTGAAAAGGTCTGCATCTTTTTTCACTGTTACTAGTAAAATCCTTCAATGACCTGCTATCAAAAGAGGCTAGTTAAGCAGGATTTTCCATTCTTCGCATTACTTAGATACTTGCTCCTATTATTCTGTCTCCCAGTAGCTTCCATAAGTCTTAACATTTCTTTCTCATTTCATGCAATTAGAATTCAACATGCGTCTCATAAATCAAGGCAATAAAATCACATCTTACTGTAACTTCTAAGCTGTCACTGAGGCTCAAATTTTCCCCAAATCTTCCTTTTACTCCAATTAACTATGATACGTTTAGTGCTTATTTTCAAACATTAAATGCTTCGGTTCAAAAGTGCACTAAGCAAACAGGTAATGTGCAAGGCTTTTCAGCATCACTCAAAGGAAATACTAAGAACCTGTGACATTCTATTTTCCAGTCAGAAGAAAAACTGACAATTGTGGATAATTTAAATCACAGTACTTTGTAGATTTTTGAGCACCACAACTCTAATTCTGTAGCCATAATTTTCACTTTATAATGTACTTTCCAGAAGCCAAAATGAAAATTTTAAGCTTTTTGAATACATGTGGGTGTGAAAATGCTAGCAAGGGAAACATGATTTTTTTACTGATTTCTAGAGGGTATTTCAAAGAGCTGAATTTTTCCATCACCTTGCTTTCACCAAGCAGCTGAAAGCATGAAATTAAAAGAAATAGGACACTGTAGCTTGGAGATCAGTTAAATGATGTGAAAATATGCAAGTTCATAAATGAACATGATATTTTTTGCAATTAGTTTGAGTTAGAGACAGGAGAAAGCAGACGTTCATCACATTGACCATTGTGAAAATCCAGTGTGACCAGTGTTGTGTGGGCAAGTGTTTGCAGTAGCTTCTAAAGCCTTTTCTTTTGGATATGTTCAGAAACTTTCTGATGTAACACTTCTTTATTGGCAAATGTCAGTTATGCAACCTGAAAGAGTTCACAAGAAGGGGTTAGTTTCGATATGTTTCCCTCCACACATTTCTGACTCACACAAAATACCCAAATTAGCAAACATCTTGTTTGCCAAGAAGTTTCATTTCCTGGTCTAATAGACTGTCAGGATTTTCAAAATCACTGACAAGAGGATCTGAAGTGACAGAGCAGGGGAAGCTCAGTAGCTTTGGATTTTTCCATATCCAATTTCATCCTAATTATTATTCCTGAAATTTTTCAAACTGATTCAGACTTGGAAACGCATTTCCTACCCAGGTGCAGTATCAGGTACTCTCATTTAGAACCGATTATGAATTGTTTGATCCATCACTTTTACTCCTCTATTGGAACAAGTTGGTCATTTAGCACTGGACATTCAGGTTTTTCTGGACACATAGGTCTAGTCCAGGCCTCAGGCATCAGGGAACAGTTAGGTGAGAAACTTTATATTCTGCCCAGGGTTTAATGGATATGACTATAATAGACTTTGACATAGCTTTGATATGGCAAAGGGAAGGGATGAACAGCAAGTGATTGCACAGACTTTAGGTAAAGCCTACAACCACTTTAACACTCCAGATAAATCTGTGTCTGTGCTATACTTGCTAGTTTGAATCTCTCCTGGCACTGTTAGCTCTGACCTCCTGTGGTCTTGTATGTATTGTGGACCTGTGAGCCAAAGACATTTTACAACAGCACAAAGTGAATAGCTCATGGTAGCAGTATTTCTGCTGGGAAGACTAGAGACAGAACGAGAGATACCACATATCTATGAATACCCCAGAGAGACCTCTCACACTGCTATCACTTTATTAATCCGTTAAGCTGTGAAAAGGGGACAACTTCTAGGAAACCCCAGGAGACTCTGATGACCATTAACAATTCTATAAAATGGGTACAAGTTCTGCTAGCAGCTTTTTACCAAAACTAAACAACACATATTGTAAATTATCTGGAAATCCAGCTCAGCCTTTTGAGGACAAAGCCACAGAACCACACTGTCCTTTCTTCTGCTCATCAACAACCTTTCCTGGGACTTTGGAATCAAAGGAAGCAGAAATGGACTTTTCCCTGCTAGAAGCAAAGTTGGAAAAGGTTGCACAGAGGCTATATTCTATTCAGTTTGTTCCTCACAATGCAGACTGAAGTCTTCTTTAGTAATGACTGAGAGTCCTCACTAGATATGCCCACTAGAACAGACGTTGGTTTTGGGCTGCAGGAGGGAGCAGGGAGTTTGGGGGCTCCTGCTAACAGATGGTAGAGCAACTGCAAGCCTGCTCTGACCTATGCCCAGGAAATCGTACCCATGCTCTCAGCCCCATCCTGGCTTTAGGGAAGGCTGAATATGGTAGTAAAGCAGCACATGGCTTAGGAGTTTGCATGGGAGAAATCAGAGGAGACAGCTTGGCTGAGTCCAAATGGAGCATGCTAGTAGCGTTACTCAAATATTAATAACAGCTGCCGGAAATCTGGAAGAGGCAGCCAAGTTGAAAAATGCCCTGAGCATCTGCCCTTTCACAACCATGTGCCCAACACATATTGTGTCTATGCCAGGAGCAGTATTCCCTCCCTGAAAGGCATTAAAGTTGGCACGAATGCCTACCTGGATCATTGCCGGTACCTGGCAAGCGTGCTGCAGAGAGCAGTTGTTCTCCGGTCCCTAACCTCACTACACTCACTGAAACCCCTCCAACACCGTCAGCACACAGCCTGGGGGAAAAGAGGAGGTGGTTTATTATTCCCTCTTCTCTGGACTGAATAACACAAGGAACTGAGGAGTTCTTATCATTTTGATGGCACTCGTGGCTATACATGGAAACATACAAGTGTAAGTAAAACATTTCTGAGAATTCAGCCCCTCATTGGCTTTGTCTCCTGCAGCTGGTTTCAACGATAAAGTTAGCTAAGCAAGGGGCCATCAGGTCTTTGGATGGATGAGCCCATGGCTGCCACATCAAAGGCACATGTGTACATGTGTTCCTTGCAGTTCAGACAATACATTCAAACAACTGTTAAACTAGCTGTCTCAGGGAGACAAATGTGGTAGTCCCGAAAGCATGCACCTCAGCTCATGCTAAGCACCTGTTCCTGAGCTGTTAAATGAACCCTATTGTTAGAGCCTACAATAGTCTCAACACTCAGGTTAGGTAGTTTAAAGCTACCTTAGATATGCTTAGAAGCTGTGCATTCATGGCAGTGAAGGCATACTCTGAGATTACATGCTGACTACTGACAGAAGCAGGGAGAGAAACATATCATAGCAATAGAAATACACTATCAGTTCTGAAGGAAATTCTTCATTTCAACTGCACCCTAACTGACATCCAACAGTCACACAAGAGACCTCCATTGCCCAAGAGAGCTTGTAAGTGAAGCATATTAAACAGACAAAAAGAAGACAAGGATGAACTGTTGGATATTGGCAACTGGCAGTGGAGGACAGAAGGTGACAACAAGGCAGTAACGAATGTAGATCTCCCAGATCGTAGACATAAAATCTTTCTTCCCATCAGCTCCTCATCTCTGTATGTTGTGTTAACAGCCCTACATATTAAACTATGCAGCAGACCCAAAACTGAAAGCTCCTGAATGATATGCTTTCACTTACATTTATTTTCTTGGTGCATAATTGTAAGAGCATCCATATACATTAATCACGTGGACTACTTCTGTTGAATGTCTAGGGTTTTTTTCCAAGGGGAAAGCATTACAGGAAGGAACTTTTCCACTTAAAACTATTCTGCTCCAGTGAATCGTGGCTGTCATTTCAAAGCTATTTATTGTTTTAACAATATTTGTCCTGAAGACTGTTTCATTTAGTGATTTGGAATGTAAGGACAATTGTGGGGAACAACCATGCAAGCCATAAAATCAAAAACCTACAAAAATGTCAGAACGTATGAAAAGAAACATATTTTGAAAAATCCCAAAAAATGCAAAATAAAAGATTCAGATTAAATTCTCTTAGCTGTAGGGCTTTTGCTTGCAACTCATGAGAGCTATGGAATATGCTTCTACTTGACATCAGGAATGCAGATTCAGTGAATTAAGACAAAATTGAAATTTTATCTTTTTAGGCTGGCTTTTCCAACCCTAAATGCAGCTCACTTTTAAAGCTCCTAAATATTCTTTTATGTAAAACTATTTGAGATACTTTGTATTTTCTGCACTATACACATTCAGTTTTATTGTATTTAGTTCATGTAATTCATTAAATACAAATAAAAGAGTTAGGCAACAACAGAAAAACTGGATAATGGCAAAGGCAAAGTAGTCATTTGCTAATGCAAAAGGACAAATACAACAGAATGGAAGGAGGTCTCTAAACCATGTTCTGAATTAAGAAGAAATATTTAGTGAATGAATATACCACAGAGATTTCCACGTACTGTTTGTTTAGCTGCTATGCACAGCTCTATGAGTATGGGGATCAATTATGAATTGTACTGTGCGCACCACAGCACTTGCCAATATTCCTTTCTTCTTCCTTAAACATGAAACCTCCATCTATTCTGTCTTCATACTTAGCTCATATCACTTGCTTATGGACTATTGCACAAGCAGCCTTCCAACCAGGCAGAACAAACAGGCCTGCTCCAGAGCCCTAGTAAGGTGAGGATTACACATGTGTCCCCTCAGCCAGCAACAAGTACAGAATAGCAAATGTCTTTGCTCAGTTGCCAAGAGGCTAAAGAATCGCTGAACCCTGATGCGTAGCTTCATCATACTGAACCAAAATCAACTTACTATCAGCAGAGGCAAATTTCAACCTAGCAACCTTTTCTGAAGTTTCAGTAAGTCCTTTATAAACCCACAGGCAATCAGTCCCCTTTCCATTTTTGAAAAGGTGAATTTTGTTGAATCACAAATTGCTGCTTTAAATGTTATGATAGAGTATTGACTTCACTAATATTTAACACTGCACAAACACATGACCTTGACAAGATTTATTATGTCATCTCTTGTCTCTTCTTATATCTTCTGACAATTCTGGAAGTGAATAAAGACAAAAAAAAAAAAAAAAAGGAGAGCTATCTGTTTCTCACATACTTTAAATCTCAAAGGTGTTTTAAGTGAAATCTATTCCAAAGAACTCAGATGTTCTTTCTTACTCCAAGTGTCAGGGCCTTCTGTCATTCCTTCTTACAGTTACCCTCTCACCGATTCAGGAGATACAGCCAAGTATTTCTGCATTCCTAAGTGACAAAAGCTTTAGTTCCACTTCTTCCTTCAGTACACTAAGAGGAGCAGCTGTTGCTGCCAATGTCTATGGTCACTCGCTGTTTGTTCCTTACTCCAGCCCCATGTACACTATTAAGCTACAGTGCAAATCCAGCTATAGGTCTCAGTTCAGAGAGCTTCTTCAGTGTACTTGTCAGGAGCATGGAGCAGGACTGATGCACCTACCTGCGTGCGTAACAAGGATTTGTGCTATCAAACTCATCAGATGTTCTAACTGGTTGAATGAACAGAACTCATTTTCTAAGGAAAAATATGATTTCAACTTAATATCTTTCAGATTTCAGTGAGAATTTTTCCTTACTAAAAATAGTTTTGCCCCAACCTGACAGATTCAGGCTGAAACAAGACTGCAATTTTCCTGCCTGCACCATTCTCCATAGGCAAAAGGGATGAAGAAAAATAAACACAGATGAGCTACTTTAATAATGCTACAATCCGTAATTAAAGAGTCCTGAACTACAAATGGCATTTACTCCTCTGTGCAATGTTCAGGGTGGTCTGTGTGCACATCCTTATATCAGTAGCGTGCCATGTGACAGGATGGATCATTGTCCCTTCACTAAAATAAATTGCAAGAATTTCTGACACAATATTTACATTACATTCCATGTTTCCTCTTCTGTAAAAACGTTTCTTCTGTGTCTTCATTTGCAACAGTCCATCAGTTCCTGTCAGTTCCCTTTAAGGGTGCAGGATTACACAACAGGCTGCTCTCCCACTAAGAAATAACAGCACTGGGTGTCTTACATTGTAAAAAAGACATGAAGTCTACATGAAGACTTTGAATTTGTAGAACTGAAGTCTGAAAACGATAGTGGCACTAGTACTAATCAAAGAGCTGAAATCTTTCCTAGAATAAATAGACATTGTTCTGGTTACTTTCTTTTAATTAGCCTACTTTAACAAGGAATTTGTCTTATAATTTGTATTTTAAAACCCCATCATCTTCTGATATTTATACTTGATTTCGGCACAGAATCATCAAAAGAATGCAGAATAAAGACTGAATAACTTCCTTAAAAATATTAGCAGAGCTAAAGTGCATCATGACTATGAAAAAACCCCATAGAAATACAGGCAGCAGAAAATGAAAAGCAGCTGGTACAGTAAGAAGAGAGATCAAGGTGCAAAACTATATCAATGCAACATTTTAAACATGACTTAAATATTCATCAACTTGTTCTCCTGTATTTTACAGTTCATTCATCTGTGAGTTAAGGGTCTGTCATGGTTTAAACCCAGCCACACAGCCACAGTCTCACTCCGTTCCCTTCTTTCCCCCACCCCACCCCGGCTCTCAGAGGGATGGGGAGGAGAATCGAAAGAATGTAACTCCCACAGGTTGAGATAAGAACAGCTCAGTAACTAAGGTATAACACAAACCACTGCTGCTGCCACCAATAATAATAATGATAAGGGAAACAACAAGGGAAGAGAATACAACCGCTCACCACCTGCCAGCCGATACCCAGCCCGACCGAGCAGTGATCTAGCCCTTCTGGGTAACTGCCCCCAGTTTATAGAGTGGGCATGACGT
>JBCJKH010066030.1:0-12252 GCA_039877255.1 Loriculus beryllinus | reverse complement strand
GGAGCAAGCTGCTCCAGTGGAAGGGGTCCCTGCCCGTGGCAGGGGTTGGAGCTGGAGGAGCTTTAAGCTCCCTTCAAACCCAAACCAGGCTGGGATTCTATGAAAGTGAGAAGACAATTGCAGCAAGATTTTCAGGAAAAGCATGGTTTTTCTGTTTGGAAACCTTTGGAAAAGATCTCTTGCATGAAGAGAAGCAAGGCTGATGGAGGGTAAAGTCAGGAAAATGGCTGTATGGAATGATGGCTGTATGGGATGCTGGCTGTGTGGAGAAAACCCATAGGTTTCATAATACAGCTTAGTAAATAAGATTACAGCCAA
This sequence comes from Loriculus beryllinus, assembly GCA_039877255.1. Classification (NCBI taxonomy): domain Eukaryota; kingdom Metazoa; phylum Chordata; class Aves; order Psittaciformes; family Psittacidae; genus Loriculus; species Loriculus beryllinus. The sequence goes on along the minus strand of JBCJKH010066030.1, from coordinate 11,934 downwards.
AATATATCTCTCAGGATCTGAGTGGAATGAATGGAATGCTATTGCAACCTGCAGCACATTAAGTTGGCTGACAGAAATCATAATGCATTGAGCATGCTGACATTCTGTCCAAGGCCAGCTACATGTCTCTTAGTGTTTGTAGGCCCCCGGTGATCTGCAGCATGATGCCCACAGCCATACGGTTTGACCAGTGCACTGCACCATCAGCTGTGTCCAAACCACTCTTTTTATTTGGAATGATTACATTTTTCCTGTAAATGCCACTAAAATTTTGAACAATCTTCATCAAAGCGTCATTTTTTGTTAAAGCTAATTCTCCACGAAAGCTCAAGCCACATCTGCTTTATATTGGACCTGCCTTCCATTTCTGTAAATCGTTGCCATTGATTTACCTTCTGTGCTCTTCTGAAAATGGGATTATTTTTTGTGTCTCTAACTCTGACTGCCAGTATTCAGAGCTTGGGTTAGTATTTCATAACTACACTCCAGTGATTATATTTCTGAAGGGTTAGCTACATATTCACAAGTGATAGATTTAAATTTCATATCAAATATACTTGAGATTTATTCAACTGAAACATTAAACAATGAAATCTCAGTTTTTAACTGGAATAACAAGAGGAGCAAGAAGTCTGGGGTTTCTCTGGCCATAAAAATTGTAGTGAGAACTCTTTTCTTTGTCCCTGTCACTTTGCTTTGGTATTTGCTTTTTTAAGTTGTACAACACCCTAAATTAAGTGTTGACAACTTAATTCTATGTGATTGATATGCTTATTGCGAATGAGTCGTCACTGGAATGCAAACTACAAGATGACATTGTTTGCCTTTGCAAGTAGAGGCAGGGAAGGGACGTGCTTGGTTCCAGGACATTGGACAAGCTCCTCCCCTGAGATGGGGATGCCCAAAGTCCTTATCTGGCCTCATAAACACGGTGTGGCAATTTCCCTGGGAATGCTGGTGGGTGCAAAGCGGAGTGGAAGGAATGGAGAGGGCATTGCTCCACTGGCAGGGTGTGGAAGCCACTTGCTCCTTTCCAAAACAGACCCAACCGAGCCTCAAGCCCCACCGTTTCAGAGCAGCTCTGCATGGCAGATGCCAACGGTCCCAAACAGGTTAAACTCCAAAGTTATGAGAAAACTTCTTCCAGCTTTAGTTGATTCATCTTCTCTCCAACATATGTAACTCCTCCTCTCCCGCAACCCGTGCTGTCCACCCAGCTTTGTTCAGAAACCCTTAACTTTGTTAGGTGGGGTTTGTCAGCAGGAGAGCTTTCCAGGAAGTGTCTTCTCAAATGCCTGGAGTGTTGTCAATAAGCAGAAACACAAAAGCAAATACCTTTGCTTAGGAAGAAACAGCCCATCAGAGAAGGTCTGGTTTTAAAGTCATTCTGCATGCTCAGTGCATGCTGAAGACATCTCACTCCTCATCCGCATGTTGTAACGTGTGGGATAATGGTTACGATGTGGGCTTTGTCGCTGGGGAGCCGAGCAGCCAACACTCGCATTTTAGGCTTTGTTCCTCCTAATAAATGAAATAGTCCATAAAAAATTAAGTAACTGCTGCTGAATTGTCAAGACTTTCATGCTGTCAAAGCCTTTCAAAAGGCCTGAAACAAACTCTGGTCCCCTTCCAACCATCACAAACCCAGCAGTGAATCATGGGCCTTCCTCAGTAATTCAGGGAATGATTACTCTGTTTCTCACTGAAGATGGGCATCCTTGTGCAGAGCTGCTGTAGTGTGAAGGGTCACGCAACTCCTGAGAGCAACTGAAGTGTGTGCTTCAGAGAGGCAGTGCCAAGTTGGCTATTGCTGCAGGTGACAGCTTAAATCTGGATGAAAATTGGCTGTGAAATAGTTTTTGCACTGAAAGGTGTTTTGAATAATGTGTTTCTCCCAAGGAAAACAGCTCAAGCACTTGTTAAGGAAAATAACTCTGACCAGAAACGCTCAGTTGTCAAATGATGTCTCGGGTTTCTAATTACAAAAATGTTTTCATAAATACCAGCACCACCACTCACCTGCTAAATAAGTCACTGTATACGTAAGGTGAGGGCTTCTCTGCTTCAGCCTGTTCGGGCTAAAATCAGTAACACTGTTCTGATATCCAGGCCTCAAGGACCACTCTCAGGCAGCAGTGGGACTTGTGGAGTTTGCAGTTCTTGTGTCTTATGCAGTGATTAATTCAAGCTTTGTTCTGGGGCTGTCTATGCTTCGCTTCTCTGATGGAAACACGATAAAAGGCATCTGATTCTGCCGCCTCTCTCATGCAGTGCGGCTGCTGTGTGCTTCCCATCAGTGGGATTGATGCCAGCGAGGGAGGAGCATTTCCCTTTGGCGTTTTCTGTCTGCGAGTGAGCAGAAGTGAGACCCCTTTTTATTAGAACACAACAATGGTTAATTTGTTCAGGGATCGGGTGAACAGGAATTTCATTGATCAGTTTCCGTCCTCACGTGACCGGATAGCTGCGGCCTCCTCCTCGGATGCAGGGATATTAACCTGAATCCCTCCTCTTGCTCGGCGCTCGGTTGTGTGCCAGAGCTATTTTTACACGCTCTCTGAAGCTGAGACACCCCAGCCATGTGTTTACTCACTAGGAAGCTTAAAGCACAGACTGAGGGTAAAGCTTCATCAGTTCGGTGTAAGAAAAAACAATGACTGTACAGCTGCACGTATGCTCCTTTCTCTCTGGTTTGGTTTTTCCCCAGATATATTTAATTAATCAGTTTCAGAAGTAATTGGAACTGAATTTTAAGGATAAAAGATAATATTTTCTTGAAGTAGCGTACAACTAAATGAAAATGTTCATTTTAGGTTTTAGATTGTTTTAGGGTCAGTACTCTCCTTGTTCTAAGTGCTTCTATAAGTAAATCTATGTTAACAAAGGCTTCCTAAGAAGGTCTGTGTTTGCTCTATCACTTTTTGATTTCCACATGCTGCAAATAAGCTTTGAGAATATTTCCTGCTCAATATTGCCTACATGACTGAGTAGATATTTAAGAATTGCAGTTGTTTTCAAGTACATGTTAAAGCAAAGCTAAGGTAAATGGATGCCAGGGAGGGGATGGAGAATGTAATCAGATAACAAAAGGTTTCTCTAAAACCTGAAATAAACCAATGTGTGTATATAGAAAACTGTGGTGTTTGAGAGAACTTCTGGAACTATATTAAGGAGATAATATGTTGAAATTATCTTTTCAAGCTAATTTCTATTAAAACAAAGCAAGGAGTTTTTTCTTTTGATTTGAATAAGCACTAAAGATTTAGTGTGTACAGTCATTACAGGAATACGGATATCACATACATGACCTAATGAGCTTTATTTTCTTTCCTAGGTGTCCTGATATTTTTTAAATTTGGAAGTGTTTCAATATTCCTTTCCTGCTTTAATCAGCTGCTTATCCTTGAGGATAACACATAGCGAAGGATGCAAGAAGTAGCCTCACCGTTGAGCAAAGGAAGAAATGGTCAGTGGATGTCTTCAGTACCTGGTTCCAGGGAGGGACTCCTGTTCCTGAGAGACACAGAATGCTCCTGGTGACGTCTTGCTGGAGAGGCTGTTGATGGGGAAGAGCTCTGGGCACAAGCAAGCTTATGTGTCTGCAGGGTTATGTTTATGGCTCTCGCACCATGGAAGGAGCTGATGGGCTATGATGTTCTATGCCTGCTCACTAACAGCCTGAAGCACACAGGACTGCACCAGCATCCTCTGGAATTAAGCTACAGGAACACCAGGAGGAATAGACGAGGAAGGATGAGCATACATGGCCCTTTACTGAACAGAAAGGGACGGTGCACAGGCTGTTCTTCCATTGAAGCTGCTTGTGCAGATACTGGAGAGGGAAAGGTGGAGAGAGCCAGTTCTTTCTGGCCCGTGCATCATGTGGTGGTGTTGCTCTGTAATTTACCCAGGAATACCAAATCTGCTGATGGACTGGCCAAGGCTACCCTGGAATGGCTGCTAAGTGGGATGCATAATGGCAAAAAACATTCATCCTTAGGGCAGAGGGACAGATGGTATCCCGACTCTGGAGAGGCTGCTGTCTTCTGCTCCACTCCTTGCTCCACTCCCTACTCCATTGGAAAGGACACAGTGGTCATTGCGCCCCATGTTGCGGTAAGGAGGCTTATTTACTTTGCTATAAGTGAAGCATTTCAGTAGTGTATGACCACTACACAGCAGGAGAGCACTTGCAGTGCTTCCAGGGAATGCTGCTCATGGGAGCACCTTCACGGCTGTGTGGGCAGTGTGAACCATCGGCACATGTGGAACCCCTCTGGGCTCTGCTGGAGCCAAACCTCTCTGGAGGCTCCTGTCCAGCCCTGGCGCTGATGTGGGTTCACATCAACCCCTCCTGCAAGTTGGTAGCACACTGGGGATGGTACTGTCTTCCTGGGCTGGTTGCTAGCCTGCTGAAAGGCTGTGTGGCTCTGGTAGCCACGCAGAATGAAGTTACTGAGTGGTATATCCTTCAAAAGGAGCAGTCCTTTTACATGAGCAGAAATGCGATGGTGTGGTTATGGGGTGGGCCTTTCCTGTAGGAAAATAAGCTTTGTCCTTTAGGACAACCATTTTTTTTTTAATGGTTTTATGCTGTCCAAGAAAACAGAGGGGGAGTAACTTGACTCAGAACTGTAAAAAAGGAAGAAATATGCAGAAAACTGGTAAGCTTTCCTAACAGGAATGAATGCTTTTCAATGCATATCATAGGTTTGCAAAAGGGGATTCTGTGTTTTTTCTGACAAAGAGATGTGGAAAGAAATCCCAGCACAGACTCTTAGGCCATATTCCTACCCAAGCCTGGCACCTTGTGAGATCTCATACCACACGGTTAGGGCACTGTTGTAGTCCTGTGAGGAAAGGAAAGCTGCTGTGGCATTTTGTGTCACCCACTTCACATTGTTGTGTATTGAAGCAGGGTTTTGCAGCCTCTGTGCTTTATCTGTATGTGCAGTTACCTTCTTTATGCACTTCTGTGGATGGAATTTGTTATTTTCTGGCTCTGCGAGTTAAATAATTTTGGTGGCAGTATTTAGTAGCACAATATATTTGTTCTAGTGTCTAACATTCCTATTTAAGTGTTCTTTGCTGCCCACCAGGTTTTGTACCCCATTTCATCACTAGACTCTCTGTGCCCACCAGCCAATGCACCCGAGTGCTTTACCTCCAGATATTTTGACTCTGCATTAATGGAGGCTGTTCCATCTACATCAGAGCAGTCATTTTGTCTCCCAGCTCAGTCAGCTTTCTTATTAATAAGGTCATAGTCTTAAAATCTGTGAATTTTTCTGCAATTCTGGGTTTGGTTTTGCTGCATTTACATCATTTACGCCACCATTGTAAGTGGGAATGAGTCCTCAAGTGCCAGCATAGAGGAATCCTGTGGAATAGTCCGTGTCTGGCTGTACATGGTGTGATGAGCTGCAGAAAGCTGTCAGCGAGCATCACAAGGAGCTGGGTCCATCATCTCCATTACTAACAAACATCTTCAGCCTTCAGAGCACTGCATTAGGATTCCTGTAGTTGTGGTGCGTCGTAACCTCTGGGAGCTGTGTGTGAATGACATATCATTACTGTAGAACTAGAGGTGTTATTTCAAACCACTTTGACTAATTGCTACCAAATGATGAGAATTTGAACATCCATTCTCAGATTTTGCTCTGGGCAAATCCATTTGTCATAAATCTTCTGTGGTTTGTTTCCTGGAGGGGGTCAGATGCTGCTGGCGTTCGTTGAAGTTGCTCATTCTTCTGCCTCTGTGTATACAGATGAGCCTCAGTCACTTCTAGGGTTTCAGTGAAGCATTGAAAATGTCCCAGATAATTTAAATGAATAATTTTTATATTGTTTCTATAAAGCTGATGTTTCAATTTATTTTAAAATGGTTCTTGTTGATTTGTTAGGCTCAAACATTTTACCCTTGTGCATATACGCAAGAAGAATGCCCCTGCCTATACACCAAAAAATCATGTTATTGCTTAAAGTTTACCATTGTCTGTGATTTACCCTTGGCTAGACTTGATTCAGTTGTCTATTGGCGTTTAATATTTATGCTGCAATTTCATCCTCCTATTGTGATGCTTTCCAAAAACACCAGTCCTGAAAGCCAGGAATTCTGTCTTGGAGCCAAGCAGGTTAAGTGAATGCTGAATTTGATTATCCCTTCTAATTTAAGTTCGCAAATTTATGACAAAAGGAAGTTGCTGATGGTTTTGTACCCGAAGATGTCCATTCTTTGAATGTTTAAGTGGGAAATAGGAAGCACCAAGAGGTGATGCAACAGTGTTGAGGCTGCACTGATTCCTGTGCTGTGCTGTGGGGTTTTATACTTTAAATAGATACCAAACCCTGGAAAGATTTAAGAAAAACTATAACAAATAATGGTTGAGGGTATGAAAAACGTGTGCTTACAATTACAAGCTTAAAGGTAAAGATGAAGAGTTGATTGTTGCCTGCCAGAACCTACATAGGAAGCATTTCTGCTAGGATCATGGTTCTGTAATGAAAGGCACCCCAGGAATAGGGGCAGCAGCAAGGATGCCCCTGCACAGTTTGGGAGGTATTTGACATTCCCATACGAGTGACCTCCCCTGGGGCATTCTGGTGCTCAGACACACAACTTTATTTATTTAGAATCAAGATCCCATTTCTTTGCAGGCAAGGGCAGCTTCTCGTGACTTTGCATTTCCAGACCAAATGCTCTGTGTCTAATATAGGATAAGCTCATGTTGCGTTTTTGCTCTCAAGCAGAGCACTAATAGAGTGTCTCTGCTTGCTTAATTTCATAACGTCAGTAAAAACATATTATCATTTAGACCTCTGTCTTTATGTCAGATCTGATCGAAGTCAGTCAGCTGGTTCCAAAGGTGTTCACGGTAGATGGGCACATGAACACAAACGGCTCTGGTGCCATAAGCCTCATTTACTTAAAACCAAACCAAGATAACAAATATGATAAACTTTGTTAGGTTTGTGCTTGTTGTGAAAGATTTTGTGGTGCTGTGGTCAGGGACTTTATTTCAGTTGGAAAAAATAGCAATTTTAAGAGTTGTAGGTATGTTAATGGAGATGGTCACTTTTGGGGCTATAAATCTGAGTGTCTTTTAAAGCTTCTCTGATTTGGATTTTAGATTTACTATATAAAGATGTGCAAATGAGGCTGTTTCATTGGAAAGCAACAGAAGTCATCTTGGAGAGGGGGGTTTGGAGCATCTGAAAACTATTAATCTTAGCTGATGTTGAAGCACTTTTTCAACATCAGACTGTCTGTACCACCCTCAGCAGTAGCCTCCATGTGTAACTGGAGCAAAGTTTAAGGTTGTGTCTTTTGAGTCTCTCTGCATGAAACGTACATTTATGTGTGTGAGCATGTACCGAGGAGTTAGGTATGAGAAATAAGCAGCGTGTGCACTGGCAGGCTGCACTTTTTTGATGAATTAAGCTTATTTTGTAAGTGTACCCTACCCTAGCAGTTTGTGGTTCACTTCTTGTGGTTATTTCAATTTCTTTGACAGAGGCAGCATCTTTTTGCAATGCCACACGGAGGCTGGAGTGTGGATATTCAGATATGAGCCCTGCTGCTTGCTGGAGATGGCTGAGATAAATCATGTCTCGTAGCGGTTGGTTTGTGGCTCTGTTCTGCTGTTCCATCTCCTCCCACAGAAACTCTTTAATAGTCAGAAGGATAATTGGTCTCTGATAATGTGACCGTGAAATTCCATTTGCATTCTTGACCAGAAGCGTGGCCAAAGCTGACTTTTTCCTTGGTTTATCCATGTGTTTCTCCTGGTGATGTGGAATCCAAGCAGCACAGGGGCTGTTTCACTGTGCAGCTCTGTGAGAAGCTGGGATTGATTTTTCAGGGAAGTGATCAGCCTTTCCGAGGGCTGGTTTATCCCCACCACAGCCCCTCCTCGCAGGTTCCAAACCCCTGCTGATAGGCAAAAGAAGTGACTGAGATGCAAATATTGTTTCCTGTAGACTCCAGCGGTGCTGGGGTCCGAGCATCAGTTATGGAAGTGCTCCCAGGCATTTCTTTGTACCTCCTCTCAGAGACCTACCAAGTAACTATTCTGGAGATTGCTTGGGTTTTTAATCTTAGTACCCTGGGAGAAAACATGCAATCCACCAGGCTTCCAATCTGATATTTTATTAACAAGATTAAGTGAGTGAGCTAAATTATACATGTAAATCAAATGGAGAACAGAGTAGGATAATATGAAGTGAGTACATGAATCAGTTTATCAGATTGGTTTATGTGATATGCTGTGATCAGCGGTCTTCAGATCCTCCAGCCAGTGTGCTGCATACCAAAAGAATAGCAGTCCCCTTCCCTTCCTTTAAAAACTCATATCGGATCAGTTCACCTTTTGCTATGGGCTGACAGACCTTGTGAAAAAGGAGAGAGCATTATGGAAATTTGCTTCATTTTAGGGAGCTTGATATTTTCTTGCAAAGCATTTCTGTCAAGAAAGCTACTGCAAAAGCTGAGAAGATTAAGGCATCCTGGAACAGGTCTGGGGTGGTTCGGAACATCCTCTTCAGCACAGTACTGGTGTTACTGGTGGTCACTGTTGATGTGATGCTCCTCCAGGGACTGGCTTGCTTCAGGGCTGGCCTGTATTTTAGAAGCATGGAATGAAGATGACTGAGGAACCTTCCTAAGGTGTTGAGTACAAGCTGCTGGCCAGAGCTGAAGCTGAACCAGACATCTCGGAGCCATGGGCTTGCAGTGGTCACAGGGGTAGGGTGGGATGTACCCAAATGAGCCCAAGCTCACAGCAGGGCCGCTGGGCAGTGGTGAGGAAGTGAAGATGTTCCAGAAGGTTCCAAGAGTGATTGTTGGGTTATGAGTACAGGTTGGAGGAATTTGATTTGGTTAGCCTGAAGAATTACAATTACGCTTTTAGATGAGCAATTTGAATGTGATAAGGGTGTATATTTCCAGACAACTGGAGTGTACTCTTTTGTGTGCTTTAGAAAGAAAAAAACCACAAGAGATTCCTTGATACTGGACTGGAGATGACTCTGTCCCAAAGGAAAGCATGTAACTGTAGCAACCTGGTCTAGCAGAAGGTGTTCCTGCCCATGGCAGGGGTTGAAACTGGAGGAGCTTTAAGGTCCCTTCCAACACAAACCAGTCTGGGATTCTAAGACTCATACTCTGGAGAACAGTCTTTCCTTCTCCATGTGCACAGACTCCATCATCCATGCTGCAGGGAACAGGAGTGTACGGTGCTCCTCTCCCATGTCACTGCTCTCCCAAGGACAAAATGTGCGTGAGATGCCAGGGGTTATTTAGACAAATGGTCCCTGATGAATAAATGAAAGCTAGCAGGAAAGGATGCTGCAGGCTCAGCGCAGCTTCACAGACTGTCCACGCTTGTTAAGCTCTGACCTGTAGCACATCCTGTCTCTTCCAAGTTATAAACTGACTGCAGCAGTGAGGGATGCTCATACAAACCACTGTAAAATAAAGTGTCTCAGGAAATGTGATTTAAAATCTGATAGTTTTGGTAATGATTCTTCTGCACATCTCTGGTCAGAAAGACACCAGAAGAGCAGCAGTGGTTTGGTTTATCAGTGTGAAATACACTGCACAGATAATCCTTAGGCTCATAAAATGCTCTTACATTTGAGCAAGGATACTTGAAAAAGTGTGCACCTCCCTAACACGAGGAAAGCATTTTGTTCACAAGCACCACACCACAGTTGAAGTGTCTGACTTGTCTCTGGTAGCGAGAGTTGCAGACTGTGGCACCACAAACTCCAGATTTGCTTCCTCTGCTTCACATCCAGACCCAATGAGGAGGATGTGTCCTTGCTGTGGCTCAGTAGCTGCAAGAAGATGTTGTTTCTAGTAAAGCAGGATGAATGCCGGTGCTTTGTGACTGTTTTTCTCTGAGGTTTATTTAAAGCTGCCTCTTTGCATAGCTCTACCTCTGTGAAACAAAGAGTTCTGAACAATTGCTCTGGGGTAAAGGTTGGACTTGATGATCTCAAAGGTCTTTTCCAACCGGGTTGATTCTGTGATTCAAGAAGCTCAGCACCTCCCGTGTGTGTGAGGAGTCTTTGCAGAGCTCAGTCTAAAGCTTCCTCTGGATGTTTTCAAAACATCTCAGAAGAAATGTTTTGTAGCCTCAGAAGAGAGAAATGTAGGCTGAGCGCAAGCTGACAGTATTATCTCTGCATTTGGCATCAATATTAGCGAGCTTCTGTCATTTGGCAATTATTTTCATAGTATACCATATGGTGAAGAAAATGTTTTCATTCACCCACATACAACTGGAGCTTTATTGTGAGCCTGGTGCTGTGTGCAGCCCTTCCCACCCAGGGCCGCCTGAGCCAACCCAGAGCCTCAAGGTGCACGTGTGCTGCTGTTGAGCAGAAGGGTCTGGAGTCCAGGAGGGATTGCTTATGTAAGTGAAGCTTTTCCATGCTCTTCTTGAGGCAGTTAAGAAAGCTGATTCAGAGGTGCTGGGTCAGCATTGCTCTTCTTGACACCTCCATAGCTGCTGAAGGAGGAATTGGTCCACATTTCTCTCCCCTACACGCAATGTTGAGTCTTCCTGCTCGATGAATGATGGACGTACGATGGCGATGGCTTCTGCCTTGTGGCTTTCGGTGTGTGTAGTACACCATCCCTTCTGCTGCAGTGTGGGGATGTTGAAGCTTTGCAAACCTGAAAGGATCCACAGCAGTGACATTAAGAATGCCTCATGTCTGAGCAAGGTATAATTGGAGCTTGTGTTTTATAAATAGACACCCGTGGATTCACTCCTCCTTTGAGGATTCTTCATGGTATGTGTTTTCTGATGTCTAATATGGGCTGAGCTTGATCTGCAGCCTTGTTCTGTCTGTTTAAAAGCTCGAATAAGATGATGACTCAAACCTATGGAAATCCGAGTCCATTCATTCTGGTGCTAATAGAACTGCTGGCTTACAACTTGTAGGTGCTTATTTAGATGATACCACACCAGGATTCTCCCAGGTTTTGAAGTATGGCATATGATTTTTATTTTACTGAGCACTTCTGTACATAGTCATGTACATGTCAATGCAGAAAATGGGAAATGCATTTATGGGGATTTCAGCATTTGTTTTCAGTCTTATTAGCAAAAAAGTCCATCATAGTGCTATGGATTCTGAAGTTATCTCTGGAAGAGATGCTTATTTAGAAGGAGAGGTGTTGATTTCAGTGCTTGACAGAGCCACTATTTCCATTTTTCATGCATAAAAGATTTAAAAAGGAGATGTTGAGAAGGAGACATCTGAAACCTGCAGTTTGTATGGGCAAGTTCTGTGTCTGTGTTTGCTGAGATTTATCCCTCCCTCGACTTCTCTGCACCCACCTCGCCCCATCCCAAATGAAATTTCCAGGGGATGTATTTTGCAAAGCCTTTTGGTGCTGTAACCGGTGAGCTGGTGGGATTGAGCTGGAGCTGTGCTCTCCGGAGCAGTCCTGCAGGAACAGCAGGGCTGTGCTTTGAAAACTGAAGCTGACATTATTTGGGTGCCTTGGGTGGTATACTCAAAATTAAGGCAGCTTGAGACACTTTTTAAGAGCACTGACCCATGGCTGGATTCTTATTGGAAGGGTTTGTGCTGTGGCAGAGTAACAAAGTGGTGTTCTTATTTATGTAGCTCTTGCTACAGGAGAGCAAAGCAAAGATCAGTTACATGAGAGAATGTTATCTGGGAATGTTGATTACCTGAGAATACCTAAGCTAATAGAAATTAAACCCCTAGCTTTCTCTCTGGGAATGCTTTTTTCATTGCCTCTAAGATTCTGCTGTTCTTTGGCCATTGTAAAAATGCTTCCAAATTCCCATGTTTTTATAAACTTGGACACAAAATGTGACTCAGAATTCAATATGTGGGGTTTTTGTTCTTTTTTTGTTGTCCCATCTGTATCCCATCATCCCACATGTCCTT
>JBCJKH010066029.1:0-14321 GCA_039877255.1 Loriculus beryllinus | reverse complement strand
AAGGAAACCCCAAGTCTAAGATTGTAATGACAAAAAGCATGAGGAAGACTGAAGATGCAGAGCCCTGCAGTATCAGTTAGACTGACAGGAAGGCTTAAGAATTAAAGGTAGTAAAGTGATTGTGACAGGCAGCTTATTTGCTCTTTTATGTCTGCAGGAACGTAGAAAAGCTGGCCTTTTCCTGGAGAGTTCAGCCTGTCATAGGGTCTAAGTATACAGCCTTCTGCAGCTCAAGAGCTTGTATTGGTTACACAGAGACAAACCACAGATCAAGCAAACAATTTTCCATATGTATAACTTGCAACTGAAGTTACAGAACCTAATTTCTGTAAAACTTACAGCTAGTTTTAGGTCTTTGCCTATGAGATGGAAAAGATGCAAATTATTCCTAAACAAAAAGTTCAATTGCATTTTCATAGATTTGGGTGGGTTTATTTCTTGAATTGAATGATCCTCTCTCTCCCCCAGATAAACAGGGATTACACTGCTCAATCTATTTCTTATCAAGACAGGAAGATTGTTTAAATCAGTCTATGTGATGGTTAATACACAAAGCCCATGAGTGGTGCCATGGAAGATTATTTTCCAAATGCACAAAATCTCCTTACAAAGAAAAAGTCTGAGTCTGGAGCAGATATTTGTTAAGGCAGCCCCAAGAAACTACAATGTAGTAACTGCTGGGTAGCATAGAACGAAAAAGAAATACAGGTCTAGAAGTGTAACTGAATGAAACAAAAAAGTAAAGGTAGCCTTTTGTCAGCCTCCTATATATGCTGGAATGAAAAAAAAGCCCAGTGACTTTGAATCAAAATCAAAGACAGAGAAACTGCTGGGTCTGCTCTCTACATGCCTTTGAACTGGCCTAAGCATGCCTCAGTCTAGGCTGGAAAACGTGCACACACTAGTTTGAGGATTTCACAATTATGAAAACTAAAGAGCCTTTTGTTTGTATATTTTGTTTAGTTAAATGTAGCACCATGCACATCTTGTCAAAAAGGGTTTTGAGCAAGTCTTTACGTACTTTTAAAAGGCAACTAAACAGAGAGAGAGACACTGACTGGTTTATCTCTCCAGCCAGCGCACTAGGAAAGAAAATAACTTTTTCCAGGTGCTGCTTTCTAATTGGGTTCTTTCCAGTGTAAAATTCATGTGGGCTCTCAAGAACTCCCTTAGGTGGTCCAATAGATCCCATTTGTGCTATGAAAGTCATCTTCTGTACATTCTCCTTTCTGTATTATCAGTATCCACCCTCAGGCCTGGGAACAGAAGAGCAACAGGACAGTCAACACAACAATCCTGGAGTGCTAATACAAACTGGAAATAAAAGGCACAATTTCCACAATGAGGAAAAGTTCAATGTGAATAGCTTGGAAAAAATCAGAAACCTCAGACAGAATGAAGAAAAGAATTAGGTCACTGACTCTGAGCCAGGAAAAAATACACACAAGAGAAAATTAGAACAGCAGAACTATTTCATATTAGCTCATCTAAAGATTCAACATGCATGGGCAGCAGTATGTTCTGTCTTCTGGAAAACTGTTATGGGCCGGAAAGATTGCTAGGAATTTCTATGCCATCTCTACAATGTAACCACTCCTATCCAACAAATTACATGTGGCAACATACATTCAATATGAGATATCCATTAAGCCTGAAAGCTAAATGCTGTACTCACCCTAATGAGAAACAGCACAAAGCCTGTTTATTAACCCTTTAATATTGTACATTGCACATCATCAAGTTTACAAACATTGCTATTCTTCTCACAGCATATGTGGATATTTAATTCCACGTTAAGATTTTTTCACATCAAAATCACTGCCTTAGAAGCTGAAAGGAAGCTACTGTTGTTTCTAAGGTTTCATTCTTTTGCAGAAGGTGGATGCAATATAAGACATGATAACTGCTTGTAGAAGGCATTCCCTGGTGCATGAATGCAAATGATCAGAAACAATCTTCACAGAATTACCAAAGGAAAACTGTGTTTGTACAACCTGACTGTGGCCTGGGATGAAAGACTGTGGATAAGGGGAGAGCGGTAAAGATCATTTACCTTGATTTCACTGAGGCTTTTGACATACTCTTCCACAGTGTACTCATAGCTGAGATGTGACCTACACGGATGGACACAGAATAGGTGGGAAAAACTGCTGGTCTGTTTGGCTGAAAGGGTTATACTCAATATTCTAAAGTACAGTTGGTGGCCAATTATGAGTGTGTTCCTGGAGTCAATACTGTGTAATATGTTTAACATCTTTATTAGCAACCCAAGCTATGAGAGGAAGGGCACCCTTAGCAACCTTATGGAAGACACCAAACTGGAAGAAGCAGCTCAGATGCTGGAGGGCATTTTCCTTTATTTATCACTCATGAGCTCTTATCTGGAATATTCTGTATGGTTTGGGACCCTTTTGTACAACCGAAACTGGAAAGAGTCCTTTGGAGGACGAATGAGAGGGTAATGGATGTAAAGCACAGAAAAGGAGAGGCTAAAGGAACTGGATTTATTTAGATGAAGAGGCCTAAAGGGGACCATCCTCCCCTGCCTAATAGCGAATCATAGAGAGCAGTTCTCAGAGGTGAGCAGCAAAAGGGCAAAATTCAGTGAGTGATCACACACTTCAGAAAGGGACATTTCAATAAAAATAGTGAAGCAGTGGAAGAGGGATCCCAAGAAGTAGTGGGGGCTCCTTTCTTTGACATCCTAAGAACTTGCCTGTACAAGGCCCTGAGCAACCTGACCTAACTTAGGAAGTTGGACCTGCCCTGAGTAGGGAGGTGAACTAGGTGATTCCCTTCTGATCTAATTTTTATTATGTTTTTATTGTTCAAGTTACCAGGTGTCTAAACAGAGGCCCATATCACACATGAACTTAGCCTCTCTGCCCTGACTGGGATGACACCCAGCAGATAAACTGCCCACAGCTAATACCTGGTGATCATGGGAATGCCCATGCTTTTGGAAAAAGAAATACCTATGAAGTGGTTGTAGCACTTCAAAGGCACTTTGAATTCACAACTCTTATCTTGCAAGAAATATTCTAACCCCTGAGCAACTCACCCCAGTTCAAAGGAGAGTTGCTCTGCAATTCATTTTCTGAAACCTCTGTTGGAACAAGCCAACATACAGGAAAAAAAAGTACTTGTATGGCCATTAGAACAAACAAGTAAGGACTGACTCTACAGTCAAATGATTAAGGCATTGAAGTAAGTGAAAAAGAACTGGTGACAATTAGAAAAGGCAAAGATCAGGTTTCTGCTTTACAGCATATTCACATGCTTTACATGTGAGAATCATCAACTAGATGATCCATGGAGGTAAGAAAAACATCTACATCTTATATTTGTGATATTTTTTTGCATCTGCTCCCTAGTCAATAATAAGGGGAAGAAATAATAAGGAAAAGAGAGAACTTAACACTGAACAGACTGGAGACCTGTCCCTTTTTCAGCCACAGAATATCAATGTGTTACAAGGCCTGTCCCTCAAAACATTTCACAAGACATAACAGGAGTCCTTTGCTTGACTCCCTGAGATCTAGTATAGAACACACTGCTCTTCTTCCAAATGCAAGTGGAGCCAGTGTGAGCTGTGTTGTTAATATACAAGCTACAGCTATTTACCACGCAGTGCTCTCAGGACCAGCTGCACAGAGTGCCTCTGTCTATATTGTTCAGCTCATCTTCCAAAACAGCATGGACTTCTCCACAGTCTACTGGCGTTAGTTCCTGTCCTGGCTCAATTCCTGTGCTCATAAATTGTCAAAGAGGAATTGTCATGAGCCAAATCTATGTCAGAAACTGCTCTAACAATGCAGAACAGTATCTGAGTGATCACCAGAGCATAAGGCTTATGGCTACGTGTGGAACAATGAGAAAAAATAAGATATTGAATAAATGGTTGTGACGCAAATGCTGTCCTCCTCACTTAGCAAACATAGCTTTCCTGTACTACCCTTCCAAATTAGCCCTTCAAATCTTCCCTCTCCTTTCTTTCCTGAGCTGTTGAGTAGGTATGTGAGATAAAATCTTAGTGCACTACTGATCAAAATCAGTAAGATGCCTCATTAATCCTTCTGCCTGTCTTCTTTATCTGTTGTGGCATTTTAAACTTCTATTGCAAATTCTGTGTAAGGGCTCATTTCATCTCATATTTTATAGCGTGAAATCCAGTCAGAACCCAACCCCGACTAGAACTGCTTGCAATAAATAACAAAGGCTGTCAAAAATTATAACAATGTTTTTTAACAGCAGTGTTTTTAAGAGTTTAAAATTGTTCTTTTAAATTATTCAGCTCCTTAATTTACACTTGGTTTTGTCTCTCAGTTCAGAAAGTCTGACTTAAATATTTTTTATGCTGATTTAGATCATCAAATAGGAAAAATCTTGCAGTTTCTAGTTCAGGGTATCTATGTCTGAATAGTGATAGAGGTATCTCTGAGATGTCTCTAATTTGTACCATTTTAGAAACAATTCTTTGAGACAAAAGGAGAGGTCCAGAAACACCAGTTTTTGAATGTCAGGTTAAGAGACCTCAAGCCTTTATAATACCTTGAGGTTTTTCCCAAAACATATTAATTTTTCTTGGAGCTGCAACAGGCGCTAGTACAGTAGAGTACTTTATGGCTGTGTTACATCTCCTTTGCGCTAACCTGCAATAAGTAAACCGATAGGTCATAGAATCACAGAATGGTTCAGGTTGGAAAGGACCTTAAGATCATCTAGTTCCAAACCCCCCTGCCATGGGCAAGGACAACTTCCACTACACCAGGTTGCTCAAGGTCCTGTCCAACCTGACCTTGGTCAAGGTTGAACAGAGTCAAGATACAGCAACAAGATCATGTGTTGAATAAAGAGATGTCATTGCTCTGTAAAAGCCATATTTTGACTGTAGCTGTAGACCTGTCAAAACTCAAACACTGAAGTCCTTGCTTCTGCTCCACAATTTCACATACAGCTAGGATGCCTGAGACACCAAGCACACAATCCCCAATGCCTGGTGTACCATAGTAGAAGTACATTCTTCATTCAGTCAGAAATTCAGCCTCATTCTGAAAGAATTCATTCACCCAGCCCCATTCTGAAAGAAGACTCTTCCATGTGGATGGCATAATGGAAAAGCCTTTTGTCACGAAAAAATACCAACCTTTTGACAAAAGGAATTTTCAAATTTGTGAAGTTTTTGGGAAAATGGAATTAAATCTCTACAAAATCTTAATCATGCAGGCTGACAGCTGCTGAGGAGACAAAGCCATTGTGATCCAAGAAGACTGGGCAGCCATCAATTCAGAGAGATGAGGAATGTGTCAGCCTCAGGAGCTGGGTATACCAGGGAAGCCAAGCAGCTTGGCAGGCCTTGCTGGCAGAAAACATCAGCTTCTTTATTGTCAACAATTTTTTTCAGTAGAAAATATCTTTCAGCCTATTTTTCAACAGAGTCTAATTCTTAGAAACCCCAACAGTGACACTACTAAGTCTCTATAACTATGCCAGATGGGAAGGCCAGTCAGAAAATGATGCTCAACTTCATAAAGGAAGGGGAAGCAGAAGGCTGGGGGAACTCCCATGTCTCTAAAAAAGCAAAGTACTATATCTAGGTCCCAAGTGCTCTTTGCTACTTACACTGCAGCAGAGAAATCACTTCTCAGTAGCAGGTATCTTTTTTTCACAGAGATTAAAGGGACTACAATAGGACAGGGGACTGCTCTAGTCTGTTCTGTTTGCCCACTCAGGCTAGAGTGGTCCCCTACAGGAGAAGTGAAGCCAACACCTCTTACAAAGTCGGGGGCACTTTGTACATCACATTGCACTGACCTGTAATGTGGAGTCACTGCAGAAGTTTAGGGCATCCACAACTCAGGGTAGAGCTGAATGAACTGGTTCAGAAGAGCTGAATAATTGGCACTTCAGTCAGATTATACCCTGTTGCCGAGCTTCTGAATTTCTATGTCTTTCTTTCCTTTAATAGAAATTCCCTTGCTTTACATGTTGACTCACAGCTGTGACAAGGTCAAAGTACTCTTTAGGCCTACAGACACTGAGTGCTTGATAAGACTGACTGCAGGAGGATATTTTTTTCTCAGCCCAGACAGCAGCCAGATCAGTTTTGTCAGAATCCTAGACCTTTTGAGTCCAAATTTTGTTGTTATCATAAACTTCCAGATTATTCATGGCATTGCTACAGTGAGATAGGACACAGATTTATCATGTATGACCACAACATGAGCAAGTCTTTCATATTCCTTCCTTCTATTTGACCCTTTGTCCTGCTTTCTGGCCCCAATCCTCTCCAGACATCATATTCCCAAGAGCTGATCTTTATCTCCATCTCACACTGTCTATTCTTTCTATGGTTGCAATCTCTCTGAATTCACATTGTCCCACATTTCAGGACAAGGTAAGGCCTGAAGCACAAAAATCAATAGGGAAGTGCAAGAAAAGTAGCACAATCCAGACCTAGCCACAGGCAGCTCCTTTTATCTTCCTGAGATGAAATGTCATTTCTGTAGCAAGTGCCTTTTCATTTGGAATCCATCTTTTCAGTGATGAAATAACACTTCTGAAAGCACCACATCAGAGAGGATGGTTCTTTGGGGATACAGTGATAATAAGCATAGCAAGTGACAGAGGATAATCTCAGCAAGCATTTAGTAAGGTAGGAAGCACAATATCTATTGAACCTTTGATTAAGTAGAAAACTTCAAACTGAGATTAAGCCAAATCTCTTGCATCCATGACACCTCTAAAACAGGCAATCAGCTGCTGGGGCATAAAAAGAGGTACCATTAGAAATTCAGAGATTCCAAAAGGCTCTGGATGGTTTTGCTCCAAAAAGACTCATCATGAACAAATATTAGTATGCAATTAATTTTAATTATTTTCTTCAGAGTTAGTATTTTCCCATTTCCAAATCCAAAGCAAAAAGATCTCTATTATTTGAATCAGTAAGATCTCAGTCATGCCCTTTCATCTTTCTAAAGTATCCCACGACAGTACTGCCATCCACAGGTTTAAATTCTTTAAATTCAAGTGACTTTGCCCCAGAGCACGTATAGTCCCACAGTTGTCATTAACATGATGAGTCATAATAAAGATCTACAATTTTGGAAAACCAAAATTCAACTTTTCCCGCTTTTTTAAATAAATAGAAGCACAGCTAAAAATAAAAGGGAAAGAAGAAGTTTTACTGTAAATGAGTGGTTCTGCTTCGGCTACCATTAAACCTTTTGCTTCATTGCCAGTCATGTAGCATACCTGGGTGACTTATGTTTCCTTTTAATTTATGCAATTCCTAGAAAATAAAATGCCTCATTATGTTCTGCAGTACAGTAGCATTTCTGTAAGGTCCCCCAAAGAACCTAATCATCACAATACTTTCATATTATTTCACTAAAATGAACAGACAGGCACAGAAGATATTTAGCTTTTGGATTTCAAAAGAACAGTTGGCATTCACAATTTAAAGTATTTCTGTTATTTCAGATAAGATGATTAATAGAAAACAACTGTTGTCTGGCAGATTGCATTTAAAACTGTAGTATTGAACACATCCCCAATTACTACAAACCAAGCAGTGTACAAGGAATATATCATTAAATACATTTTAGGCAGGGAAACAGCTGCTAAAATTTAAGACATGTAGTTGTAGAAAGTTCAAATAATACTGGCAGAAAATCTACCTATTTCAATAAACCCATCACTTTGAAAGTAGAAACACTTTTCTCTCCCACTAGAAGAGATCTAAACATAAAATAGAAAATACACTTAGATGTCCTTGTGTGAAAAAAAGATACGCTTTGAGATCAAGTTTGGAAACCAACAGGAAAACTGTTTAAATACTGGTTTAACCATCAGAAGGGCAATTTAAAGATATAAGTGAGAGTAAGACTGTATCAGTTTTTCTCAGATTTATAGTTTCATTTACCATAAACACAATTTACACTTAAACAGAGTGCAAGCACAATTTAAGCCTTTGTTTAAAACCAGGTCTGGAGTGTCGCAGACTTGTCAGCTGCCTCTGTATGGTCCTGTGGTCCTGTGAATGGAGAACCAAGCCAAGAGATCTGCAAACCAGAGGTGCTCAGTGCTGCATTATGTTCTCTGATTGTGTCTTAATTTTATAATTAGCACCTCCCTCACCCCCAAAACCTCCTACTGTCAGTACATAAAAGCAAGCTGGAATGTAAAGAGTGGTGCAGCCTGCTGCTACCTGTGAGTCTAGGCAGTCATTACACTGCGGGTATTTCAGCTGCTACTATGGACAGCCAGCATCATGGAGGCATGCTGTGGGGCTGTGCTGTACATTATTATGTAAGAGAGGCCTTCAGCTTCAAGTGCACAGCAATTGGCATGAATTTAAATAATACAATGAAGGGAATTAGCTGCAGAAAATTAATGGCAGGCGAGACCATTCTAAATAAAACATGCCCAAACCCCTTGTCTGAAAAACAATAAAGCTGAAAGTAGATCCTAATAATGTTAAATTGCATGCTTGCATGCATGGTCTGTGAGCTCAGCACATGCAAGCTGTCTCCAGCCATCACACACAGGCATGCATACACTCACACGCATGCATACACTCACACGCACACATACACACAGAGTCACACAGTTCAAATGACATGTAAAGAGGTTCTGCTCACTTTTTCCTCATCACACATGTTAAATGGGTCAAAATTATGAAAGAATATACATGTGAATGCGCATGAACAGCTGCATGTGCCAGATATAGAACAAGCTTATGAGAGTGTAAACACGATGCGCGAGTCTGGATTACCACAAAACCAAACAAAAATGCACAGAAATTACTTTTAGGATTTCACAATTTATCATTTTATTTTCCAGCCCCGTATGCCCCTTTGTGTGTGTGCATGGTTAGACACATTTCTACACACCCAGATCATATTTTTCCCATAGTTATATTTTATTGATATTCTACTCAATCTGTATTTCAATTTATAATGACACTTATTTAACAAGAGAAGAATTGCATGGCATTAGTAAGGTAGTCTGTACAAAATGCAGTTGCCCATATACTAAACAAAATTTCTAAGTGAGAAGTTTCTGTTGTACTTAAATTGGAATTGTTATTGAAAATCAACTATTGAAAATAAATTATTATTGAAAAATAATGCACTAACAAAGGTATAAGAGGTGCAAACAGAATCAGTAGATATGGCTACTGATTGACAAGATATGGTAAGTAAAGTTGTGCTTTGTATAGATATATAAGGAATTAAAGAATTAGAATTTCAGTCCTGAAAATGAGAATTCTTAATTGGGATTTTTATAGCTCCAGATGCAGTGCTAAAACAATAGAACTGTCAGAGAAATAATTACCATATTCAAAATTAGTTAATTTTTTTTAATTTGCTCCTGCTGACAATTGATAAGCACATCTTCCTAGCTACTCAGCATCCAAACATATCAGAATACTACAGCAGTACAAGGGGCAGATGCTATGATTTATTGAAGTATTGAAGGTGTGCATGTAGACTCCAAATTTGAAGATGCATCACTCAACAATTTTTTGTGGGTAGAATTCTTCTATACCTCTAAATGTTAAAGCTCAGTACCTGACATTATACAGACAGGTACTGTCTGTATAATGACAGATTGTGTGTTAAATACATGCTTAGATCAAATATTGCAGACAAATTTATGGGTTTTTTTTAAATGCACCATATTAAAAAAGATGTACAAGTACAAATAAAATAATGCTCTAGAATTTAAAAACAGTAATTTAATTTCAGAGGGTTTATCATTTTGGCAGAGGACAGAAAGAGTCAGTGAGATAACATTCAATGACAGAATTATTACCCAGACCCTCAGTTAAGCTATGTAAATAATTCATCTCCACACCAGATATGTCTTTTTGAAAATGTACTGCGTATCTTCCCTCTGTGACGAACGTATTACACATCATTATTTCAGTGTTAATTGCAGTGGAGAGCAGAGAGAGGAGCTCAGAGTGCCTACTGTGCAAGTGAAATTGTTTGCTCTATTCAAAAGCAGGAGTGCTTGACGTGGTAAAGGCTAAATGCCACGAAGAACAGTGAATGGCTTTCAGTCTTTAGTGCTGATAAACAAGTTTATTGTTCTTATTGTTTATTTTTGGAATTAAAGCTAACCCATTCCTGTTAAACCTAGATACACGTCAATCAGTTGCTATATGTAAAGGAAGAAACAATGTCTGTTAGACCCATAGGAGAAAAAGACCAAAGAGTATTTAATCCATTTGGCCCTGAAAAGAAGCTGTTCGTTGGACAGGAAAATTATTGAGCAAGCATAAGGAGCATATCTGAGTATTGTTCATGGCTTTTCCTCTGAGGCAAAGACAAAAAAGAGATTTTGAAATTATTTATTACATGAGAGGTTTATTTGGGATTGCTGAAAGCAAAGTGCTAAGTGCTGGAGACACAGGCCTCCTTTCATCTAGGTACAGATGAGACCTGAAGAGCAGCACTTTGTGCTTGCTGTCAGCTGCGTAAAGATAATAAACCAGGTCTGCAGGCAGGATAAAATGAAAAGGCCAGAGTTTTTGGTTTCCCACAACCCACAGTGAGTGAGTGATGGTCAGATGTCTCTGTCTTTCTGAAGGAAACACATTACTGTAGTGCTTAAGAGCAAAGCAAGTGAAAAATTACTGTTATGATCTTGGTCTATCTGTTGTAGTTCAAAATTGAATGGGCACCAAATTTGTACATCCCTTTAGGTAACTTTGGAAAAACACAAGAGTTCTTTGAGAGGTTTAAAGCTAAATGAATACTCCACTTGAAGATCTAAACTGCTTTTTAGCAAAACCACTCATTTTTAATCAACCCTTGGATAATACTATACCAGTGTCCCTGCCCTAGCTTTGCCATTTCTTAAAGGAGTCCTCAGGCATTTCTCTGTCCTTGCCCCTCTGCTGCTATCTTTGTTCTAGAACACACAGATGAATACACATTCAGATACACATTCTTTTTCCAAATACTATAAAATTAAATTAAATTTATTTATTTATATATTTATATTTATATATTTATATTTATTTTATTATACAGGGTCACCCTATATCCCTTCCCCTCCCCACAAAAAACTTCCCATCTTTTTTAGTGTGTGACACCTTAACCAGCTTTGTTACACAATCTTTTGTCTGTCATTGCTGGGGATGCTGTCTTGGGTGCTGGTTTGTCAGCCAGGTTGCCATCTCTTCATACACATGGGCTGCCATGTGAGTTGGTGATCACCCTCCCCTTTGAATTTCTGTCCCCTCGTAATGTGAAAGGCAGAGAAGGCAAATAATGCTCAGAGCTGAAAAGGAGACTGCAACTTGCAGCAGCTGCACACAATAGAGATCCTAATAGCAAATAGAAGTCATAGAAATAACCATCATCTCATCATTGCTACAGTACAACAATAGGGAGCGATTCAGTTTGGGATACATTAACAGAATGTGAATAGCGCTATAACAGCAGTGTGATACACAGTTCCTGCCTCAGCTATGTTATGAAAATACTGTCATGCTTGCAAAGCTCTTGTGAGGTGTTAGTTAATTTTCTCAATGCATAGGAAGAGCTAACAGATCTCCAGAGGTATTTGCTAAGGTTATTGTCCCCACAAAAATATATTAGAGGAGGCAAGCTATTTTTCAGTTTATGCATCAGTCACTACAAAATCCAAAGACAAAACCAACTAGCCTAGCTGGGGCTAGAACACAAAATCTGGGTTTTAGAGAATTTGAAACTTGAAGTTCTAACACCCCAGGAAATCCTGAATTCTGGGCAAATCCCTTTTTAGTTCTCAGATGTGGGGGATTTCACAGCAGTGGCAAGAAAATGCCAATCCTGTTATTTATGTGTAGTTCCTTCTGGGCCAGGATGGGTGCTTTTGGACTGAGCTTGCATCCATCAGTTTCATATTAAAACTGGGGGATTTTCCTGAATTACCACCAATATGTCATGTGCATTGATTCTATGATTCTGTGATTCATAGGTGACTCCCATAAAGTTACTGCTTATTTTAAATTACATGCTGTGTGCAAAATTGTAATCAGAGCCTTATACCACTGCCATTCCTGTCTTGCAGGTCATTTGAAAGCTCTTTCACTCAGCCCTGTACACTAGCTTCTCTGTTATGAGCCTTATGTTTCCTTACTACTTACATACTTTATTTCAAATTCTACAGGACCCTTTAATATATAGTTTGTATTCTATAACATTGCAGGATTTTTGTTTTCAACTTTTATTTTCCAGCTGGGGAGCATTTTCAATGGGATTGCTTGCAATTTTGTTTTTGTTTTACACATATCAAGACACAGAAATAAACATGATATGACATGATATCATACAAGTGAAAGTCCTAGGCAAATGAGACAACAAAGGACAGCTATGTTCTAGATTAAAAATGCCTCAGGAAGGAGTTCCTTCTGCAGCCTGCTGCCTCCTTTAACAATGTTTGGGAGAGTCCCCCCAACTGAACACCAGGGCTTTGTCTCTCTAATGCTTAAATTCTAATCCTAGGTGTGGATTGGGCCTTGCCAAAAGACTTTCTGCTCTGGCCAAGATTAACAACTGGTCAAAATTCTTTTCATTACCCAAACCTTCCCTCAACAGGCGCTTTACAACCTTATCACAACCAGACCCTTAGGCTTTACATCTCTGCTAACTGAAAACCTACCCCAAAGAGCAATCAGACTTCTCAGGGGAGAATACCTTTGGTTGCCCATTTGCAAAACTTAATTGTATTCATCCATCAACTTTGTCATTCTCCTGACCCTAAAAGTGGCCCAAGCCTTAAACCCAGACAACCCCTGCCTTGGCCAAAACAGAAAATTCTTCAGGGATATTAATTTCTTCTGCCCAGACTTTCTGTGGGTAGCTCCTTGGTAGTCCCTCTCCAACTGGGTCCTTAGGGCCTGTCTTCCTTGTAACCATCATACCCCAGTCCTAAACCTAGACATTTCTTAAGCCTTAGAAGCTTGGGCTTCATAAACCTCCCAAACGACAAAGCCCCATGGGTTTGTTTGGCAGCCTAATTGCTATTGTCCTTCTACGTATTTTATCGCTCCTAACTGAAGTCCCAACCATAACCATAATCCAGTTAAAGACTAAGCTAAAATTGTCCTCTGACAAAGGGTAATGGGTTTAAACTTCAACAGGGGAGATTTAGCTTAGATATAAGGAAGAAATTCTTTACTGTGAGGGCACTGAGGCGCTGGCACAGGTTGCCCAGAGAAGCTGTGGCTGCCCCATCCCTGACAGTGTTCAAGGCCAAGTTGGAAGGGGCTTGGAGTAACCTGGTCTAGTGAAAGGTGTCCCTGCCTACGGCAGGGGGTTGGAACCAGATGATCTTAAGGTCTTTTCCAATGCTAACCAGTCTATGATTCTATGATCCTACTACACAGTGTTCATCTGGGCTACCCCTGGGGTCTGTTTTTTAATATGCAGGACACACTTCAAGGTTAGGCTCAAGGTTAGGAGACACATAAAGCACAAGTCTTTAGTTCTATTGGCATTGCAGAAAGGCTACCAAGGAAAGGCTTGGACAATGAAAATAAGTTTCTTTTGCGAAGTTTTCTGTCTGGGATGTCAGCTGGAGACCCAGACTAATGTTCAGACCAGGCTTAGTCTTCTTACCCATGGTTAGGGTAAGAAGAAACACAGTTCTGTGCCCACTTCTAGGGAAGAGATTTAGAAAAGACACAAAACCTTGTGATACAGCTGGGATGGGGTTGCAAAGGGACTACCAAGAGAAGGTTTGGGCAACAAAAAGAGCTTTCCCCTTCTCGTTTGACAGTAGGCAAGCTGCTCTGGGGTAAACGCTTCAGCCACTTTTAGGGTTACAGTTAATGCAAAAGCCTAAGGGTCCAGTTGGAGCAGGGGGTTGCAAAGGGTCTGCCTGCGGGAGATTTGAACAAAGAAAGGGCCAAGCCTGGAGGTCCTTGTGTAAAGCTCAGCCCTTGGCTGCTGTTAGGGTTAGGGTGAATTAAAAAACAGACTCCAGTCCCGTTGTGGTAGGGTCACAAAAAGGTTGCCAAGGGGAAAGCTGAGCAACAGAATGATTTCTTCTCTGAGAGCTTTTCTACCTCGGCCGTTGCTCGGTGTCTTAACACTAATGCACAGCCAACAGCAATATTTAGCTTTTACGTTTTCTGATTAAAAGTTTGAAAATTTAATTTCAATTAAAGTTGAAAATTAAATTAATAATTCTGATTAAAAGTTTTCAAAGTGACATAAAGACTCAGCAGACCTAAACACAAATACATCAAATTAACAATCCATCTTCAAGAGAAATAAACCCTTTAGCAACTTTCCTGTGGTTTTAAAAGTATCTTATAA
>JBCJKH010066026.1:0-21210 GCA_039877255.1 Loriculus beryllinus | reverse complement strand
AATTATGTCACACACACTACACTTAGCCTAAAGAATGCTTATAGGGGTTTAACTATGTGCTTATAGGGGTTTTTTTTGGTAGCAGAATTTTTGATTTTAGTTTGGTTTTGTAATATGTAGAGACAAAAAAATTAACTAGTTGTTAAAAATAATTCTAATAAATATTGCAGGAAAGTGAATAACTAAGATTTACTTGTTTCAAAGTAAAGTTCTTTGGGTAATGAAGAAAAGTGCTGTATACTAACAGTTACTACATGAACAATCAAATCTTGAAGGGATGTAGAACATCAACATCAAGAATTTTCTTCTTAGTACTAGTTATGTTCCAACTAGACTTATGAATAAAAGCACAATCTATATTTTAGAGTCTAAACAAATCCAAATAGCCTCCATGAAAACAACACAAGAGTTAAAAAATAGGAAAAAGATATTTTTTTAAAAAGTCACAAGCTCTTGCACACATGTGTATATTTTCTGATTCTGTAAGTCTTCTTTTCAAATATGCGATCAGTAGCTTTATCAGATTTTTTTTCAAATTTCAAAACTTTGCAAGAGATGGCAACTGTCCAAGCAATACATTCATACAGAAATGCTACTGCTGCAACTGCAATAAAAACTCAGCTAGTCATGAGAAAAAGGAAATATTCAGAAAATTCATAATCATTCATATATCAAGAAAACAGATAAAATGATAATGGCTTACTTTTTAGAAAGCATGTAGATAAAGTGAAACAGTGTAGACTGCTGTATTTAAAAGAAGAGACCAAGATGGGCTTGGGATTTCTTTATTTCCAACAAAAGCTTTTGGACACTTCTGGTTTTGACAGTAAAGACAAAGGTCTTCTCAAAAGCTGCAAATAACATCTGTATTTCTTTTTAGGTATGATGGCACACACATGATGATTTTGGTTAGGTGTATACATAAGTATGTATTCATTCTACAAATTTTGTGTATCAGCAGAATGTTTATTTTCCTTATTTTTTGTAGGAAGAAAAATCTCTTCTCATGGTAGAAAACGTACTAACAGCTTAGTATTCCTACCAGTACCTTCTCTATATTCAGTAAAGAAATTAAAGATAACTACTACAATCATGAGATCCATAGTTTGCTTTAGCCTTTACATTAGGTGTTCTGTAAACCCATATTTAAGAACCTCTCAAGCTTAGCATGGAAATGATTATACCTAGACCTTCTCTCCAGAAAATTTAAAAAGTATTCCCTATATTTTTAATGTAAGTTTTCATGTAAAATGACTTTATGAACATAATGGAGATAGATACCTGGTTACCTTCCCTGGTTTTTATATTCTGACACTGCAGGACTGTCTTCCTGATTTGGAAAAAATAATTTAAATGTCACACATATTAAAAAGTACAACCCCCTCATCTAAGTGTTTATTTAGAAGTGTGACTATAGTCTGTAATGTAACATTGACTATCCAGTGCTAAATATTTTACTAAATGAAGGAAACTGATGTATTGCATCAAAAATGGTTATATCATCATTTACTTCCAAGTAAACATCAAAATATGTATTTATACTTTTTTCAGATACTATTTAATTTGAAGGAATTTGATGACAAAAGATTCACGAAAAACAACTGTAAATGTCTGAGACTGCACCATTTTTCTAACACTTTTTTCTTCAATATTAAAGTGAACATAAATTTGATGTGAAAGTACTAAGGAATGCAAAGCTTTCAATGAACCAAATATGCATTTAAACAAAAGAGAAAAAGAGAAAAGTTATTGGGGAATTATTTGCAGCAGTTAAGTTTTTCAAAACTAAAACGTAACTTGATAGAAAATGTTTCACTTTGTGCCAAGATTCTATATATGCAAGTGGGAAAATACTCAAAAGCACTTCTTTTGCAAAGGAACTCCTACTTTGATATATAAACACATATATGCATGCAACTGCGCAGGCTTTTGGAAAGGCATTTCAGTAAACCTTTTTAAATTTTCTAAATTTGACAAGTTTGCTTAATGACAAAATTTAATTGCCTAGATTATCTAATTCTGCTTTTGTTGATTTTACTATTTAACTATCTTTAGTTAAAAGCAGAAACTTGACCAGTATAAGTGAGTCTTCCAACACCTGCTCAATGTTCCGCAACCGAAATGTAATTACATGACAAACAGCGAACTTTTTCTTCCAGAATCCTAGACATACAACAAACATGTTTACTTTGCCTTAGAAAACAAATCCTATGACTTGACAGTAATTTATTTAAAAGGCAGTTTTATTTTACCTCTCTAATATGACAGGACATCCTCATTAGGACATTGCATGTTGTGGAACTAGATTTATGACAGTGTTGCAAGAAAATGGTTTTAAAGATACACTACCAACAACTTTCCCTTTAGTACTACATTGCATCGCAGCCTTCTGTATTGAGTTAGAAATACTAGTGATTACATATTTTTACGCCTTTTATCACTACATCATATATTGAAGATCTGGAGGAAAACAAACACTAACACTCTTATTCTCCTCCACAATAATACATTCTAAATACTAGTAAATGAGACACTGCGTTGAAAGCAAACTGAAACAAAAGTCGCTTTTTTTGTTCTACTACAATACGCCAATGATACAACAGTTGCTTTTCACATTAGAAAGAGCTTATACTTCAGTTGAAATATTATTTGGATAACAAAATCGAGAGCTAATGTGCATCCATAAAGTACATATCATATGCTTATGCAAGACTGAACTTTGTAATATATATTACCTCTATTCATTGTTAGATCACAAAGCTTTCATCTCCTGCTTTGGGAGAGAACAAAATTGTACTCCATAGCATATTTCAGAGGGAGAAAGTGCATGCAAGCATGCACAATACAGAGTAAAGTCAGAATAAATCAAAATGTCACTTGGGCAGATGCAACTATAAAGTAAGCAGAGAGGCTACCCAGCCCAAAATCCAAGTTGAGATACATATAGTGAGGGTGGCAACAGCAAGAACTTTGAAGCCTCACAAGGAGATCCTTGTCTAAGACAGGACTTGGTGACATAATCCTCTTCAGCTGCTCCAACTTTTATTTATTTTTTTTTTTAAAGAGTATAAATGCCTCTCCATAAAATAGCAACTGCTTGCCAAAGTGCATCTAAAGTAAGTGCTGCATCTCTGTGAAATTCACAACTAAGATTAAACTAAAAAAGATTTTTAAAAGGCCATAAAACAGAACTACAACTCCACTAACCTTATCATATCGCTACAGACTACAGCGTTTACCAAATGAGCAGACTTTAAGCAGCACAAACATTATGGCACATAAGAAAGCTGCAGACTTTAATATTAGGATCCAGAAATTGTCTCTTTTTTTTTCTAGTGACAGCCTGTTACATTTTCTAGTGACTAAACAGATCAGAAATTGTCCACAACTCACATGACCGTTAGCACAGCAAGCCACCCTGCTTGAGGGATGTTGAGAAAAGCCTTTCGTTTTGCTAGTTTCTGAGTGCTGTTAATGTGAGGAGATTAGGGGAAGATTATCTTGTTCAAAGTTTAAAAGACATATTCTACTCAGATCCCTGAAAATTACTAGTTTCAATTGCTGGCAACTGACACTCAGCTTTCCCTAATGTTAGAGAAGTTTAATGAAATTTGAAAAATTGATTTCAACAAAAGCTAAACATACAGTCTTCATCAAAAGTACATTAATGTTTTGACAACTTAACTATCTAGAGCTTAATTCTAGTTAGTTTTGTACTAACTCTAGTACAAAAAAATTAAGAATTTCAACACAGGAGAAAAAGACAAGATGCCTGGAAGAAGGTAGAAATGTGATGAGCTAAAATATATTTTAATACGCTTCAGAAAATTCATTAGTAAGAAAGCATACTACCACCAGAAAGCATGCAACATACACTTATTATTCATGCTTATACATTTCTAAACAGGTAAGAATACATCATTTTAATTCAACTAAAGATTTAATAAAACTATTTTGACCTGTTATTACAGTATTCTTGTTTTGATATATCTGTAATTCATACAGATTTGTTATATTTAAAAAAGTAACAGATAAAATTATTGTAAAAAAACCTCACAATGTTCCATTAAATACTATGACAGCATATTTCGCAGTATGCCTTACCTCATTCAAACTAACCACAGGATTTTTTTCCAAAGTATTAAAATAAGCAAGGTTCATACAGAAAAATAGATTTCCATTACACTGCATAAGGAAAAGTCAAATATAATAAATTACTGAAATAGACATGAAGTTACTAGAACTAAAAGTATATAAACACTGCTAACCTAAAATGAAAAAAAAAAAAAAAGAAAAAACCAAACCATGCTGCTGTTTAACCAAAGTTTAAACTACGGGCATTTCAGCTTTTAATAGTGAACGACTTAATATTGGACACCTCTGGCTTTGCATATTTTTATTTACAATTTTACTGTATATACATCACAATAAAACAGAAGGTCTGGAGAGTTCTTGTTCTGTTATTTTCTGTTAGACAAAAGAACTAAGAAACCATTAACCTCTACCCACTAAAACCAGCTTCAATATTCTACTACATTGTAAATTTGTACTATCATTAACCTACTATTAGCAGGTAAGGGCTGATCTTGTTGCAGTTCAAATTGAAATAGTTCATACTTCTAAAGCTCTGAAGACTTCCTTATTATGGATTATTAAACACTATCTAAGATACTTTCTCTAAACTGAAAAGTAGTCATATCTTCTTGATTGGTTTATCTGGCATTTAGGTATCTTTCCAATTACCACAATTTGGTACCAGTGTACAACATACAGCCTTCTTGTTATTAATCTGGACATTCAAGGGAAAACTCAAGTACCAAATAACTATTTAGTTATTTGAGACTGAATTCTTACACAGTCTAGACTCTGTCACTCCCAACTAGATTCAACGTCATTTCTAACGTAGAATGGGAAGAATTAGAATACCTTCAACAATTAACAAAGCTTAATTGTCAAAAGAAGCATGGAGTTCTCTATGTCTCAAGGCTACGAAGTAATTCTGAAAAATGAATCATAGATGGGTTGCTCAGTTCATCAGCCAATGATTACAAGCAAGGTAATTATGATCTTGTTACAAAGGCTATTGAAACTACAGTTGATAATTAAGCACTGTGTTACAGCCCTCTGAAGGACAACCTTGTCAATATTAGTTAATTCAGGAAATAAAGACAGCATTTTGAATGAATCTTCGTTTGTACACAGTAACTTACTTTAACTTTGAAAGTAAAAATTAAAAAGTCTCAATAAATACACCTGCAAAATAGACCTGTTAAACATTAAACTACTTTATGAGGCGAGAAAAATACTAAACCATAACCCCACGAGATTTTGAAGGCACAGATATTGTAGTAATTAACATAATTCTGAGGCATGAAAGAGTTAATTCAAGACATTCCAGTGTCAAGAGAGACATTATTAGAACTTGTATTTGTTTAATATAAGTTGTTTAATGCAGCTTTAAATCACACCTGAAACTTTTCTTTGGTGAGTTATGTAATATGTAACATATAAACAGAAAACTGAAGGCATACTGCAAATGAACTTTCGTCTAGCCTACTGACAGTTCAATAGTGAAAAAATACATACACAACGAAGTTGAAAATAATTCTTTTTCAGACTGTTCTAAAGACACTTAGAAAGTAAATGTGCTGTGAAAAATTGGCAAAATGCTGTATTACTTGGCCACCCAGTGTTCCTACATACCTGATGTTTCACATCGTGAAATATAAACACAGTAGTTCTTCGAAAACAACAAACAGAATAATTTTATTACTGCAAAATAATGACACTTAAATTGGAGAAAACGCATTCTGTTCTAAGAGCAAACATACAATTCTATAGAGTCCTGTTTTCAACTTTAAGGTTACACCATGCACTAATCCTTAGCATTTCACAGACTTAAAACCATCGTATTGCAATATACTAAATCCAGGTAACCAATAAATTTATTCTGACATGCAGAAGTCTATTTTTTCAGAAATGCAAATAGCCATAAACACGTTACCGTGACGACAACTCTCTATATACAGACTTGATACCATATAAAGAGCCAAATTCAAGGTTACTGGCCTAGCAACCAATCCCTTTGAAATAAATGGCTTTAAGCTACTTATCTCTTCAGTCATATTTTTTCCCCACAATGTCAAGGAGCTAATCAAGTGTGGCAGACAAAATGAAGCCTCATAAATAAACCAACTACAACAAAACCCTACCCTTAATTCACTCTTGCTAACTACACATCACAGACTCAAAACTGAAGTAAAATAGACCTGATGACATGATGGCCATTTTCATATAGTCATATTTGGATAAAAAAAATGAAGGAAACCTTAGATTAGGCTGGGTTTATTAGTTTGAGGGTTTTTTTTTTTTCATTTGGTTGGTTTGGTTTGGGTTTTTTTTTGGTTTTGGGTTGGCTTTAAAACAAAAACAAAACAAAGCACATAGTTACTCAACAGGGAAGTGCCATGAGGTTTATCACTACTTAAGATAGCAACAAACAAAAAGCAAACAGAAGAGGTAATAAAATTTTAGTCTTTAAAAACATAAGATTGTTAATTTTATATGATGATCCTATACTATTTCTCTAAACTTCTGAAGCATAAGTTGGGCTACTTAATGAATAGCCTCAAGTGGCAACTCCAGTCTTGTTTTTATATGCGATTAGATGATTGCAGCACAATCCAAGACAACAGTAACTAAACTACTGTTTAGAGAGTAAAAGTATACTAGTTAGTACTTGAGAATTGAAAGGGAATAGATCAAGTGCAAGTCTGACAGTCTGTCCTAGATAAAATTTCAAAATCAAGTCTTAGAAATCCTATCCCTGTTTCACTTGTCTGACTACCATTTCCATGTTATATTCCTATGCCTAAAACAAGGTTTATCTTTATTTCTGTAAATACCAGAAGAGACATTGAGGTAAGTTAGCTCAAAATATGTGATTATTCAAGCATCTAAAACAATTATTTTCCCTAAAAGGTCAAAGATGGAAAGGCAAGACAGAATTACCTACTTAGGTAAAAAAGCTAAGATTTAAGTTACCATGTAACCTTCCATAAAAGGAGAAATAATGTATTTATAAATTAAACCTTTAGTAGTTAAATACATTTTCACATGGCTTTACTGCGCCAATTAATAACAGGGCTTTTTAACAAAGAACCACTGGCATACCGCTATCAAGTCTAAATAAATTTTCAGTAGTTATCACTGGCAAAGCAAAGGGAAGTATAACTTCAACATACCAAAGATTCAATTGATCAAAGCAGGACAAGTCAGCCAGAGAAGGTAAGGACACTTTCAGACCTCTGTCATCACTCCAGAACACCAAATTAGTATAAATCTGCTCAGTATTTCCAGTGAAACATGGAAAACTTCTTAGAATAAGATTTAAATCTCAAGTATAATTAATAAAAATTGGATCTATTACTCAGAAATCATATACACAATATGTTGGTGCTGTTTCTCAATTACACATACAGAAATGTAAAAATCATGCTGTACTGGCCTCAAAAGATAAACTTCTGAATTTCCTGAACATTTCTGTGAAATCTTCCTCTCCTGCTGCTTATCAAATGACCATGACTTTTAACAAATGTTATAAAAAGTGAAAATATACATGTAAACGTCAAACTCTCAATAGTTACAGGCAAAAGGCTTTTTAACATTATACTACAGAACAAATACAGAAAACATACCATAGTGATTGACACAGTTATGATTTTAAAATGGTAGTGGAGAATCCTAGCAAAACCCAAGCCATACAATACCATAAAAGTACCAAGTCAAAGTACTGACTCATCTCCCAAAACAGAGGCCCTCTGGAATTTTTCTTTTACTATGGCCAGACAGCCTTAATAACACAGAGTTTACTTGAAATTTTTACATATCAATTTCTAAAATGGCAGTGGTGAATTATCACCCATTTTTCTGACCTCTTGTAAACTTTAGCTCAATTTCAGAGTTCCAGGTCTTGCTTAGCAACTCTACAGGTGAAGCAGGGATTTTAAATACATCAATCACATATTTTCTGCTAGAATTTGGTTAGGTTCTTAAAGCAACAGTAAAGAATCTTCAGAAGAACAGACAGATGAGTGGTAGTGTATGGGGATAGAACAGAAAAGAGAGCTACTCTAGTAAAAATCAATAGTTATCTTCCTCTTCCTTCATAAATTATATTGCACAGGTCTTCTACAGCTGTTCTCCCTCTTCTATAGCAGTTCTACCGTCACTATGTGACCTTGGCAGTAAGATTTCATCACTTCCTTTATGCTGTGATTTTCTGCATTTTTTCATCAGTCATCTAATAAAATAGGTACAGTTACTGCATGTAATTAGCAATAGATTAGCAATACAATATTGCTAGAAAGACTTCTTTATTTAATTCTTTGCCTGTAAAGGAAACAAATGATTTTCCTATTTTAAGTTGTGTAACAGCTTCTGAAAGTCTCCAGTGGGGCTCTCTCAATAGCAAGCTTCTTCAAATAGCTGTGCACCTACAGTCCATTCACTTTATAAACAAACATACAACACAACATCTACCCTAGAGGATGAAAAATTTTAACCTATTCAACTTATCTGAGACTACACAAACAGTAAGAGGGCTTTGCCATGTTTTAATTGGACTGGATTGGGGACAGCTTACTCTGCAAAATCATAGTTTTGATCCATGTTTTTAACTAAAATGTTACGTTTTATCGTATGTTCTGCCACGCCTCAAAGCTAATTTTTAGAATGGAAACACTGATGCAAGAACTGTGTCCTTGCAGCCAAGTATAATTATCCATTATCCTGAAAGCATTAACCAACAACATACTTGTTTTTATAATTACTGAAGACCACATTTAGAAATGTACCTATACAGTAGTACAAGTCAACTAATGGGAATCAAAACTACACATGAAAATATACTAACTCATGTATTTCTAAAAAACTACATATTCCATAAGCATATTTTAAATAGGAACATACAACAAATGTGTAAGAAAATACAATCTGATAATTAAAAGATTATTTCTACATATGCATATAATTTAAAACCAGGAAAATAAAATAAAACTAAGATTTTAATTTTTTACTCAACTTCATCACAGCTAAATACAGAATGCATATTACTGTCTTTTATTTTGAAAACTTAGCTATGAGAAAAAAATAAACATAAGTTCACAAAATTAGCTATTATAACAGTAAAGATTTCCGTATCAAATAAACAATAAGGACATATCTGCTCAAAATAATAAATCTAACTCTAAATCCAAACAGCATCCCATCCTGCACATGCATCCATGTGTAGCAGAAGAATGCAAGACAGAACACATGCAAATTGCAAAAGCGTAAAGGAAAAAGTAAATTATCAGTAACTACCGAAAGAGCTAAATTCTAAACAGAACATGCTATCACTTAAAACTACATATTAATGTACCTACATTAATTTCAAACCAAATCAACACTACCAGCAAATGCTGGATCATTTATCACCGAGTGCATATAAGCATTTTTTCATGCTGCTTATATAGAAAACAGTTAATACAGGACTGAAACAGATGAGCCTACAGACTGTACACATGGTCTAAAATCAAAATTATCAAGACAAGCAGGTCCAAGGTATCATTCAAGTGAGTTTTTATATACAATGTATTTCTTCTGAACTTGCAAATTATTTCTTGAAATCATCAATAAAATATCATGAAGATCCTCTATACAGTATCGCTTCAATAAAATCAGTCTTTCAAATTAAAATCCCACTGTCTGCTCTCATTTTGAATACCAGAGTGTTGGTGGAGAGGCTACTGTTTAGTCCTACAAATTCACACAAGTGGGTTGTACTATCTCAAAAAGCCAACATAAATTATATAGGGGTTTTGTTTAAAAAAAAAATAAAAAATCTTAATCACAATAAATTGACTGCCACTGCCTGACAGAATCCCAAACCATCAACATTAAAGCAGTCATGGCTTTACTGATGCTGCACTCCACATTCAGTGCAAGAGAGTAATAATGTAGTTCTATAAACATAAGAATCCAGATCCTACTGAAATCACATGAAAGGTTCTCATTGGTTGAACAAGAATGGGATATAAATGCACTTGTGCAAAATCAGAGTTAATTCTTAATGAAAACAAGAATCTAGATAAAAGATGTGAAAAGTTAATTGCATGCACCTAACAAAACCAGGTGAGCTAAATATTAAGATATTTAAAATGGCATTACCTGTGCTAAGTATTTAAATAAAATTAACACCAGATACATAAAATATAAACCAACTTCAATATTTATTTACAATCTCAGGCCATTATTTGTACAGAAAAAATACATTGATTTCCTTAAGTGAACAGTTCTTTTGAAAGGGAGATGTGTTAGATAATTGATATTTCAATTTTGAGCCTTTATGCTCCCATGCTAATATTCAAATATTAAAATTATTTGTGAAACTGATGAAAGTACAGTAGCAAATAAAAAAATCTCAGTGCCCAGAATTCTAGTCATTTTAGCTCCTTCTTAAAAGTGTCTTACAAATGTATTACAAATGATTCTTTGATCTTGGGATTTGATGAATAGTTTACAGAAATTAGCTAAAAATAAGTCAAAGTTAAAAGGTAGGGTTGCCAGTTCTTTCATGGTCCCAGAAAACGTAGAGGAAGTTGGCAGGATCAGCTCAGCTCCACTGTGCTCCTGAAAAATATAAAATACCAGTGTCTACTGGATCATTGGGTCCTTAGCACTCTAGTACTAGTTATGAAAAAGATCTTGGTGATGATCGTAATGGTATTGTAAAATATGGAGTAAGACATGTTTGTCAGTAGGTGTGATCTTTCCTTTTTAAGGTTTCATGCCTTCAATACACGTTATTTATAAATTAAGGGTAAAAAGTGCTTTGCATAAAATTAGGACCTCACATTTGGGCACTATTACATAAACAGAGAAAAAATGTTAGGAAAAACTGAACTGAATTTAAACCAAAAAGTGAACTGTATACACTGTTCCATTCCATTTTTGTCTAATGAAATTACATTTTAAATGTTACTTTCACATATATGCTAGCAATATCTAACTGAAATTAAGGCTGAGATCATCCAAAAGGCTCATAAAAACTCTTCCTTTACATTGCAATCAGTAGGGTGATTCCTTTTATGACAGTAAATACAAGTTTAATAAAAATACAAAGCACTGGCATCTCACTATTAATATTTAGATACGTTAACTAAACCAGGACTTCAAAACCATGAAAAACTGGTAAGGGAATCTGGAGCTGACACCATGAGAAGCCCTGCTAGACAAGACCTCTTACAAGTGGAATCACAGCTGAAATGTATCAGCATGACGGAAGTAAAAGATTTTGCCAAAAAACTTCAGCTTAGAAAAAGGGTTCTAGAATAAAATTATAAAATCAAATAAAAATACAAAGAGTAACTCCAAAGAGCAAAGTCAGAATACTGTACCTGCTCAGCTACCATCAAAACAACAAAAGTGCTGCTGTACACAGAAATGCAAAGACTTAATAAATTTGTTACTTAACAGCAGTTTTCTAGGAATGACAGTGTGTATTCCACTTACTTTAAACTGGTCAAATTTGGTGACCTAAAAAAAGTTTACCTAAGCTTCAACAGATTTTTAAAGGATTTTAAATCTAAAAATAGATACATATTTTGCTATGTAACACAGTAGTTGTTACATGGCAAAGTGCCTAATAAAAGAAAAAAAAAATTTGCATACATACCTCACTGCTCAATAAAATATATATAGAATGTTTATATCCTGTTAAGATACTCAACTGGACCACTGTGTTGTCCCTGATCAATAGTGAAAATCAGGCAGATATATCAAGCAAAATGAAAAATAATTTTAAATATTGATATTGAACTCAGAATTTAAACTACCTCAATTTCTCAACTAGCACTAAAACAGTCATGTATAATTATCTCAAGATTCAAATTTTGCTTTAAATTAAGTTTTACTATTGCATGAAAATGCACTACGCTTCAGTTCTGTCTACCAAACAAGATGTGCTAATCCAACATCTCATCACAATGCAACAACACAGGTACTACAATGAATGAATTTCTCAATATGCAAAATAAATTCCAGAGCTCATATATTATTTCTGCACTTCCTTTTTCAGTATCTCTCATGGAAATGCCAACAGGTAGATAACAAAAATGCTAATTAGAGGCTGCAAACCTAATTCACAATCCACTGTCAACTTTCTGTTTACCAACTGCAAACGGATGCATTAGCAGAATAAAAAGTTGCACTGCATATAAGAATTTCTTAAATTTGTGAAAGTCTTTCAACTCCGAAAGGAAAAGGAGCACAATTTTCGATGTCCAAGTCCTCAACATAACTGCAAAGAAAAAGGACTAACCATAAAACCAGAAGATTTAAAAATTAGATCATGTTCAAATTTCGTTCTATTGGGTATGTAAAGCAATAGAGTTTGATTTTTCAACATCCACAAGTATCAGATCAGTTGAAAACTTCACCCCCACTACAGTAATAGCTAACATAACATAATAGCTACAAAAGAGGTAACTTTCTACCCTGTAAAATAGTTGTGGCACAGTTTAATAGCTTTAGTTGTGTAGTTCAAATAACTAGTGTTAAGTACAAATAATTGAGAATGACCTTCTGCAATGACAGCTTCGGGGTGAGGTGGGGTGGGGGGGAGGAAGCAAACAAAACCAAGCAAAAGAAAAACAAAAACAACAACAAAAAGAAAACCAACTTATTGCGCCAGTTTTAAATCAAAGATAGCAAACCTCACATGGAGGTTAATTACTGATTGTTAGAACTTACTCAGCCCAGCCTTTACTTTTAAGGTACTGACAGAAAACCAGCTACAGATCACATGAATTACTCTGCCAAACTACTTCCAGCTACTGTCAAAGAGCTCCAGTTCCTTCTTTGTTCTGTGACCTGAGTATCATGATCCAGGGCAACTGGCTCTACTTGTCTCTGCCTAAGCTGAGGGGTTAGACAAGATGACCTCCAGAGGTCCCTTCTAACATCAGTCATTCTGTAACACTGTAAACAGGGCTATATGCCAATCTTCACAACAGTTACTAAAATAGAACAAAATAGTATCAGTAAGGCTAATACCAATTCTTACTACATAAGCTGCCAAACTCCGCATCTCCATCTGACTGAATTTGATTTTGTTAGCATAAGTAAATATTTCTGTTTACAAGTTAGGCTAAGAACTAGCAAGGCACTTACACACAAGACATAAATGAAAGTCCCTATCCGGAGAAGACAACTGAAACAGATTTCAGCTTATACATAAAAACACCTTTATTACTTAACTTTGCATCTCCATCTTAAATTAGCAGGGGGAAGAGAGTGGACACAACAACGGGGGACATACGGGGGAGTTAAGCTGACTAAAGGAGGAATAGGGTAAGCAACAAATTAGTGAAGAAAACATGACTGCAATGAAACAGACCTCTCAGATACATCTTTACCTGGTATAAAAGAAGGAAAAAGCTATCAAAATGGCCAAGAAAAACAGTAATTTTACTTTAAAAGAAAAAGTTATGCGGTTAATGGTGACAGTGATCCAGCACTAACAATCAAGCTCTTCCATGATTTTTCCAAAGAAACAGCAGCATTTCTCATGATGCAGCACAGCCTTTATCCTATCCTGGTCAAAATAATTTCTCCATTCTAAAGGTAAGAGAAAGTGTTCTGTCTTCCTAAAGTGTTATATCTTCCTCTTCTATTTGGTTTTATACAGAAACTTTCATTTACTTGGAAATCACATGTACTGTGATATATATCACATTATTCTAAGATAAACGACTGAATTTCTGGTTTTATATGTAAAAGAGCTAGCTAACCCTCAAACGTATGGTCATTCACGTATCAAAGGTGGTTTAAAGAAAGCCAAAGAC
This sequence comes from Loriculus beryllinus, assembly GCA_039877255.1. Classification (NCBI taxonomy): domain Eukaryota; kingdom Metazoa; phylum Chordata; class Aves; order Psittaciformes; family Psittacidae; genus Loriculus; species Loriculus beryllinus. The sequence goes on along the minus strand of JBCJKH010066026.1, from coordinate 7,324 downwards.
TTCTACGCACTCAGACCATACTGAAACACTGGAATTTTACTACGGATTATTCCTGTAAGATTTTTATTTAAATAGTCAACCAAATTATGAGAAATTTTTGCAAAATTGCAAGAACACTGCATTGCATCTAACACCAAAAAAAAAAAAAAAGGTTGTATTAGCAGAAAACCATGTAATTTCAATAAAATATAGGACAAGCAGAGTACACATATGGATGGCATAAGTGGATTTTTAATTTCTATCTGCTATATACATTAAGAATAGTCATCAGAAACTTTTCAGTATAATCTTCATACTGCACCATTACTTGCAACTCATTTTCTAATTGGTTGTATCAGGGTCCCAAAGATACTATGACTGCAAATGAACAGTCAGTCACACTTGGGAGAAACTGTATTGAAGACTAAGGAAAACTAGGACTATTTTAGTAATAAGAAAGATCATACAAGAACAGCACAGAACACTTCCTGTTGGTTGCAATCACAAGATTAATATGTTGTTGGCCATCCATTGTTGAACTTCTTCATATGATAAAATAATATGGTAAGAATGAAATACATCCATATCCAGAATTTGGTAGATACAGTAGTACGCTTTAAGGTGAGAAAGAGTGGGCAAAGACTGCACCCAGTTATCACCACACATCAAACTATCAGGGGCAGGTTTTTGGGTTTTGGTTTGGGTTTGGTTGTTTTTTTGTTTTTTTGTTTTTTTGTTTTTTTTTTTTTGTTTTTGTTTTTGTTTTTGTTTTTGTTTTTGTTTTTGTTTTTTTTTTAATGTATTTCTATTGCAGGGACTTAGCAATGAAATAACACTTCATAATTAATTAATTGAGTATCTTTGACAATTACGCAGGTTATTCCTTCTGAAAAATCATCAGTACCACAAAAGACACACCAAAGTACAATAACCACAACTACACAAGGGATAAAGAGCACTTTACTGTCCTGTGTGAGAAAATAGACTGGCTTCCTGAAGAACATTCATGGTACTATTTCTTTCATGGGGCAACAGATAGAAAAGATGTTGAAGAAGTCCACAAAGAACATTCATATTTATCAGATAAGCATTTTTTAATTAAGACCCTTGCTACTTTTCATAGCTTCTGAAGGTATGTAACTTTTACATACTTTCGAAAATAAAGACATGATGATGAAGCATTTCTCTGTCAAGCTTACCTTAGCTTTAAGGTTGCCCAGAGTTAACCTGAATGCACAGAGGATAAAGAATTTAGAGCCTCAACAAAACTGGTTCAGATGGTCTCACATATGACACCTCAAGGTATGAGGAACAGCAATGAAAAAAGGGTATTTATAAAAATAATAGTGAATCCAGGAGAACATCTTTGTCTATAAGAGTAGCATAGCCAATATTTCACCTATTTTTGCCTGGGAAATTGCTCTAACTTCATTAACATCTATGACTTCATCAAGTTAGTTGGTTCCAGCCTCAGTCGTAGGCAATGGTAAACAAGATAGGAATCTTTCCACTGCCATACTCTAAAATTTTGCAAAATAATTTAACTTTGCACTTTATAATTTCTGCTGAGATTCAACTTGTATGAAAAAGTATCAGATTATACAGATTCTGTTGACTTCTCCAAACAGAAAAATCTAAACCACAAACTTTGTTTTCTTTTTTCCCAGACTGACTTTCAAATACCCAAAAAAAGCAAACAAAAAAATCCCACCACCCAATACCCCCCCACACTATATGGTAGGGAATACCTCTTTGGCTAGCTTGGGTCAGGTATCCTGCCCCTGCTTCCTCCCAGCCTCCCCTCTTCCCTGGCAGAGCATGAGACTCAGAAAGTCCTTGGTCAGAATAAACATTACTTAGCAGCAACTAACAACATTGGTGTTATCAGCTATGTTCCCAAGCCAAAAGTCAAACACAGAACTGCATCCGCTACTAAGAAGGAGAAAAAACTGACTGCTACCGCTAAACCCAGGACAGTATATTATTTACATATATATATTTATATTGCTAAATGATTACCAAGCAAAATGTCAAGAGCTTCTTAACAGCTCTTTCTGTGGAAGAGCCACTTGAGACTTTGGGTTACACTAACCTACAATATATATTTTAAACAACTGGGGTTGGAAGACGAAGGCTAATAATCAAGTAACCCAAAACATTACATGCCTCCCATAAGATCCCTATAACTTAGAACTACTCTAAACTGCTCCCATTAATACATAAGTGCAGAAATCTGGGGGGAAAATGCCAACAGGATGGTTCTTCATCTGTGACTAGAAAACTGAGAATGCTTTTTTTTAACGTTAGAAAATTATAGTGGTGACTACCACAAACATTTTGGAAAAAAAAAGAAAAGGAAAAAAATCTTCCCATCACTTCCAATATAAAGGCAAATTATATCATTTTAGGATGATTCCTTAATGTTAATTATAATTAAAGCTGAGACTAAAATCAAATTAATGTGTAACAGAGATAGGTTTTCTATTCTCCTGCATTAACAGCACGGCAATGAGGGAGGCCAAGCTACATAAAATGAAGACAACATCTTACTTTACACAGTACATAAAGGAGATTAAATTCAGCAGTTTTAAACACAAAAAGACAAATACACAGTCCAAATTAAAATGAGAAAATTTTCTGTTGACAACTTCTGATTGTGCTTAACAATCAACTATTAACAGCTGTATAGAAGGTTCTTCCAATAAGTAATGTTAGAACAGGAATATTAAAAAATTGTAAAAATATTAACAGATTTCTGGTGTAGACACCTACAAAAAAACCTGTTTGCCTATACCCGTTCTTTCCACAAAGTATACCATAAAAAAAAGGCAAACAAGAAAAAAATTATGTTTACTATTGCTGACATTTTTAACCTGTAAATCAAACATATTGCTAACAGTTAAAATCTAGCACACAGGCTATGTAAGAAATAAATCTAACTGTGTAACTAGCTATCCTTGCTTTTAACACATACAGGAGGCATTTCCAGTTGCTAGGATATTATGCAGTATACTAAATTACATGTAAACATCCTCACAGACTTGGTATACAGGGTATGTCATAACATTCAGGAAGAGTAAAAGCTTTATACATAATGCTGTATTCAGAAAAATAATTCTGTGTAAGGGTTTGATTTATTCAATATTCACTTCTAAAACATCCAAAAGCAATTAAAAAAACAAACACCACAAAAAAACTAGTCATAAACATTAAAAAGAAAGCATCAGACAAAAGAGCCTCCTAGACAGCGATTCTCCTTTTACTCCCCCTCTGCTGCTGAGTGTCTGCTTGTTGCCTGAAGATCTAACACAGATACAAAACTGTCACTACAATTAGATCAGAAATTGATCACTTGACTTTCTACTGAAGATCATTCATTTCTTTCAAGCCACTTAATCCATTTCTGAAACTACTTATAGTTTAACACTGAAATGTGTAGGTTTATTTCCTCAGTTGCTTTATTTTGACTCCTCTTGTACACAAGACCTAAACTCTACAATCCCATTTCTTCATTTTGTAGTTAATTTTTCTGGTTTTAGAATTACTTCACTACTTCCTCAATTTTAGAGAACTCCAAAATTATGCTCTAAATACTTCCATCAAAACTTGGATTGTGTTTACCTACAGTCTGTGCCAGAAACAGTAGGAGGCCTCTAAAAATTCGTAAAAATCAGCAGTCAGATACTGCAATTTTTAAGTTTATCCCAATATATTTATCTTGTTTAAATTCTTCAAATAAAAGTACCAAATCTAGCAAAACCTGAGATACTGAGCAATGCACTTGAGTTCCTCAAGCCAACCATCATCTATCCAGACATATCTCAGCTTCATATAAGGGTTGGACCACATGCTCACTATAATTAACTCATTTTCAAACTTCCATGGGATAAATTCTCTCAAAAATTACAGGCTCTTTAGAAAAGACAGGCCCAGCAGACAGGGAGGGGGAGCTACCATTTATGTTAGTGACAGGCTGGAGAGTATGGAACTTTGAGACAGGTGAACATTTAACAGCGTTTGTGGGTTGCAGTTAAAAGGAGAACAGCGATGGGGGACATTACTGTGGGGATTTGTTACAGACCACCTGATCAAGAGGAACCTGCAGATGAAGCACTCTATAGACAAACAGGAACAGCCTCACACTCGCAGGCCCTGTTCTCATGGGGGACTTCAACCACCCTGATATCTGTTGGAGCAACGGTAAAGCCCGGCACAAGCAATCCAGGATGTTCCTTGATTGTGTGGAAGTCAACATTCTTCTGCAAGTAATAGAGGAGACGACAAGGAGAGGTGCCATGCTTGACCTCGTGCTCACCAACAGGGAAGGGCTCGTTGGGAATGTAACGCTCCAGGGCAGCCTTGGATGCAGTGATCATGAGATGGTCGAGTTCGAGATCCTCAGGACAGTGAGAAGAGCGTGCAGCAAGCTCACTTAACTATTCTATGATTCTATGAAATACTATTTGAGGTTAGGGGATAGGGTTTGAAATAAAAAGGAGCACACAAAAATAATTATGTCTGCATAAACTTGGCAAACACATTTGCTTTTTCTTATCTAATGAAACTCCACAGATTAAAATGTGATCTATCACAGAAGCACAGAAATAAATTGTACATATGGCCGCTCTCTGTTTGAATATCCGTATTTACATGCACAAAAAAACAGTCATCTGTTAACAAGAAGGCTTGTCATTTGCCATTAATTTATCGGAAAAGCTTCTGTATTCCTATGAGGAGTGAAGCTTATCTTGTAAATTTGGGGACCAACAATGCATGAGCAAGTTCAGCTCAGAATCAGACATGAGCCTGTCCTGCCTGAGCTCCAAGCCAAGCAGAAGCTCAGTAAGTCAGTTGACTGCAGACCCAACTTTGAAATAGTATGTTCTGCTTCTCAGACTTCACAAGCTGCAAATGTTAACCTTGACTCCAGGCTTCTTTGAAGGATATGCAAGCTAACCTCCTGTCCTTCTGCAAAAGATTTAAGAAGTGGTGTCAGATTGCCTGGTCTAGACGTGATGCTAACAGTTCTTTGGATCTGTCTCACTGAATCTGATTTAACACAAAAGACCTTTTTTAAGTTTGGTATGCCAAGTAAAGTACATTAAGCAATAGCATCAGATTTGCCATATGTCTTTGATAAGGATTATGTTTGTTCTTGTAATTGCAGCATGACAGTTCTCAAGAGGCATGCTAGGCTAATTCATCAAATGTGTCTTCCAGTTGTATCAAAACGAAGTAGCAAGCTTACAGATTTCTGGTCATTAGCAATCCAGTGTATGACCTTGATTTTACCTAGGACACTATTCCTTTACTATTACTCTTGTGCACAAGGTATTCCAGATAATCTCATTTAATTTTCTAGCACTCTACATTCTTATTTCTTTTTCATTTTGCATCACAAGAATATTTTTTCAGTAAACAATAATTTTTTGCCTTTATCAATCAAAAAATTAAGTATGATCAGATGAGTAACTGCACCTATAGAATATAAAACAAAATCTTCCACTTCATGTAAGAGCATGAGGACTAGAGCTGATATATAAAAAACCCTCTAAAAATGGAACTAATTTTATTTTTGCAGTACCTCATAAATTTGAATCACGACTGTCAATTTGTTACCTACAGTCACAAATGAGACAAAATAAAGAAAGCCTTTAAAAAAAAAAATCTGTATTTTCCTTTATTCTTTATTCAAATATGACATATCATAGCCTGACTCCTTGCAAAAATTCAGAAACCGTTACTATTGCTCTTATAGGAATCAATTGCAGAAAATGGCACGGAAAAAATGAGAGGCTTATTTATGGCAGGAACAAGGGCCAATAAAGTTTCTCCTCATAGGTCTGTTATTGTACTTTACCTTTAATCATGTCTCATATTATTCCTCTTCCTGGCTTTAAACAAGTTCAGGGACACAAATCACCATAGAGCCATGTTCAAGGTCCTCTAACAGATTTTCTTGTGCTTAGTGAAAATCTAGAGTTCAGTCTTTAAAGAAAATTTAATATATTAATCCATTTTGCCAGCAAGCCTTACTACATACCTAAACTTGTGTCTTTGTTGAATATGTTTCTCAGAATCCACATAGCTTATCTATGAACATAGCATTTTACCAGTTCAGTAGAGAAACATGCCAACTAACCCAACTAACCTACTACTTAATCCTTTCTTTGACTCACTTCATTGAGCTTCTCTATTAATTAATCATCTATCACTGCATGTCAGCTTTAATTACTACACTTCTCTCTGCCCACTATATCTAGAAAACAAAATACTATAGAAAAAGTAGCTACAGCTTTCTAATTAAGACTGAATCAAGGATTTAGCCTCATTGTTATGTATGAAAAAGACAGCACGTGTGCTGCTGACTGCAGAATGATTTTTCTGATCATTTGTATGTAGATCTGTTAATTAGTTTATGATAAAAATAATTAAAAATATTGCCTTCAAGAAATTTAACACCTGCTGTATTTTTCCCCTTATATCAGCATCATAGGACAGATTCTTCAACACTTCTTATTAAGTGCCATCAAAAGCGTACAGGAATTCTTTTTAAATAATTTTTTTCCTTTCCCTTCTTTTCCTTTTTTTTCTTCCCTTCCCCTTTTCTTTTTCCTTCTCTACTCTTCCTTTTCCTTCCCCTCCTTCTCTGGAAATGTCCTGTTTGTGAGAGTTCACATTGCCTCAGTTTGCCATGCAGAAGACTTACTCTCCACTTGCAAATTTAGAACTTTGCATACAATAGCTAAGAAAAAGCAAAACCTGACTGCTGATGTTAACCACGCAGCTTCAGAAACTTCTTGGGGTGCCCAATGTAGAAGCCGGAGCAGAGAATGAGAACCTGAAGTTTCCTTCAGGGAGGGCAAAGATGAGGGGACAAGAGAAAAGTAATGCAATGTACATTTTTTCGGGGTGGCATGGAAGAGGTACAAGAGGAACTGGAACTGGTTGTAAAACGTGAAACAAGTGTGCGCAGCTCTGAGCTGCACAGAGCGAGCCAGCAGCCAGAGGAGGTTATAGATTTTAAACAACCCCGTACTTAGTTTAAGACCAAAGTGAGCTCCGTGTCCTTCAGCCTAAGTGACGAGGTGTAAGAGCTACCACCCCCTTTCAGTGATCAGATAGCAGCTTAAAGCACTAGCAACCAGAGTGCAGTGAGGGTCAGCAGTGGGGGAAGGAATTTCCCGCAGTGTCCCCATTCCACTGTGCCCAGAGGTGGTGAGCAGAGTTGGGCTAAGGCCACGATCAAGGCCTGTCATAGACTCAGGACCATGGCAGAGCCATGGAGATGGGGTGGCTCTGAGTCTGGCATGGGTATCCTACTGGCTGGGCCCAGGGCTAGGCC
>JBCJKH010066022.1:0-13708 GCA_039877255.1 Loriculus beryllinus | reverse complement strand
GCTCTTGTGAGACCTCACCTGGAGTATTGTGTGCAGTTCTGGTGTCCTCAACATAAAAAGGACATGGAAGTGTTGGAGCAAGTCCAGAGTAGGGCCATGACAATGATCAGGGGGCTGGAGCATCTACTGTATGAAGACAGGCTTAGAAAGTTGGGACTGTTCAGCCTGGAGAAGAGAAGGCTGCGTGGAAACCTCATAGCAGCCTCCTAGTATCTGATAGGGGCCTATAAGGATGTTGGGGAGAGGCTCTTCTTTAGGGACTGTACTGACAGGACAAGGAGTAACAGGTTAAAACTTCAACAGGGGAAGTTTAGATTGAATATAAGGAAGAAATTCTTTACTATGAGGGTGGTGAGGCACTGGAATGGGTTGCCCAGGGAGGTTGTGATTGCTCCATCGCTGGCAATGTTCACGGCCAGGTTAGACAGAGCCTTGGGTGACATGGTTTAGTGTGGGGTGTCCCTGCTTACGGCAGGGGGTTGGAACTATATGATCTTAAGGTCTTTTCCAACCCTAAGTGTTCTATGATTCTATGATGCATATTAAAGTTATACACAAGTTTAATTATGATGATAATTATGGTATTATTATTATCATCATTATTATTAATGTTTTATCCTTTTAGACTTCTGAATGACTTAAAGCCCTGATTTGCCCGTGTTAGCAGGAATCTCTACATCTCTATGGATGGATGATGAATTTGTCAAAGAAAAGAAGTCAATATTTATAACGCATTTGTTTAAATTATATGGATTGTTATAAATGAGTTATTGGTGGTTTGACACCAACTCTGCTAGTTTTTCTCTTATAAATGTAATCTAGAACAACTAAAATGATAGAATCTCAGAAAGTTGTCTAAAGGTTGCTACAAATTTGATCCTTATATGTTCACAGGTTTGTGTTGAAAGGGTTTTTTTGCTTGCTGTTTCTAAATGATATTTGAACCTCACTGATACAAAGTTTCCCATATGTATTTTCTGACTGTTTCACAGCTACCCCTGAGATAGACTGGCCATATATTCCTTTAAACCCTTTAACCAGTACCGGTAAAATTACTTATGAGATGAAAGAGCTATGCTTCTTCAGACTTAAAGTAGCTCAGACTATTATTAGCATATGACTCACACAAAAATGTGTTACTCTCCTCTTCACTGGTTTGTCAAACGTACTGAATGAAGTAGATTACTGAGGCAAGGGAAAAAAGTTCTCAATGAGAGAAAAAGTAAAGAATAAATTAAAACTCACTTGAAAGAAATGAGTAGAAAAGCCCTCCACCTGCTCCGTCATCATCTGCTGGACTGACACATTGAATGATACTACTCAGTAATCAAAAGTGTCTCCTGGGTTGCTGATCTTTTAGGCAGAATAGTAGCTGGCACTAAAACATGCATTTCTAGTAAAGAAGGTTTTTTTTCTTTCATGGAGAATACAGTGATGTGCTTCAGAATCACATCATCAAAAAATGGTTGAGGTTGGAAAGGATCACTGTAGGTCATCTAGTCCAACCTCCCTGCTCAAGGATGGTCACCTAGAGCACATTGCTTAGGATTGTGTCCAGATGGCTCTTAAAAATCTCCAAGGAAGGAGACTTCAGAACCTTTCTGAGCAACCTATTCCAATGCTCAGTCACCCTCACAGTAAAAAAGTTCTTCCTCATGTTCAGGTGGAACTTCCTGTATTGCCTCTCACCCTATTGCCTGGCACCACCAAGAAGAGTTTGGCCCTATGCTCTTAATACCCTTCCTTCAGATGCTTATATCTGTGTTGTCAATATCTTGAAGGTGTTCCAGTCTAAAATATGCTTCTTACTCCTTACCCTCATAAATTCTTTTGGTAAGGATTTGCATTAAGGAGGGTAAAGGCAAGGTAGCTGAGGTACAGGAGCTTATTTGCTTGCTTAAGCACAAATACTTTATTAGAAAAAATAGTGAAAGAAAGAAGGAACTCACTACTTGAGAAATACCTAAGCAACATTGAAATTGAAATTGTTTGTCATATGCCTTGTTCCTGAAAACACCTCTCATACATTTATCTTGTATATCAATTGTCAGCCGATATGGTTTAAAAGGTCAGGTATATTAGGACAATTGTTAGTACAATAAATCAAGATCTATTTGGAAATGAAAGGCAAACAAAAAAATATTCAGTTGTTCCACAGTAGTGGTCTGAGTCTGGGGTGCAACAGGTTTCTCTCTTCCTGCACGATGGCACTATCAAATAATTTTATATATTGTGTTCTGTAAGTGAAAACACCTCATTATTACTTCCCCATTAAACAAACATTTCTATGTGTAATGGTTTGCCTCTTATTTTGTGAGCCCAAATGACAAATCTTGAGGTAAACCTCTTCTTGCCTTTTCAGATCACAAAAGGTCTACCAGCTACCAGAAGAGCAGTTGCAGCCTTGCACACTCAAACTTGTTTCTGCTGTTGAACAACCATCCACTGCACATGCTGTTGCTATGGATTTTTCAGCAACTATTTCGACAAGTTTTCTAAATCTCGTTGACTTCTGGGCACTCACTTTTGCATATAGTCCTTTTAGCCTTCCTTTACAGTCATAAATTCAGCTAAGCAAACTGTAGTGAAATACTTACTGAGAGTTATTGCTATTTTATAGGTTAATTAGTACAGTTAATTATATTTTGTAATTATACTATGTTTTGTTTCTATAAACATGAAGGTTGTGTTATGTGTAGTCAGATCTACTGTAGAATTTAAGCTAATGCTTATTTCCTCATTAGAACATTTTTTTTTTTTTTTCCACATTTTTAAGGTAATATACCATCAGTGGATATTGGAGGTAATGTCCTGTGTTGACCCACTTTTTATCCATATTTATATGGCTCTGTACTTTGAGATTCATTATTCCGTTCGTCTTTTTACTGGAGATGAATTTGCTCATTTTTTGATTTTTTTGCATGGTCTCTTAAATCCCATATGGGAATCCAGAATTATGAGATAATTACATAGTATGAGGAATTTTATTTACTCACCTGCTTAAAGATGAATGAATGCAAAAACTGTTCAGCAGATGACTGGGTTTTTACTATGTTAATGTCCTATTAAAGCAGTCTTTTTTGTATATTATGTAGAGAAGGGTTTTTTATGCTCAAATGCTACTTTCATAAAAGATGTTGCAAAAACTAATCAACTTTTAAAGTTATCTTTTATTTTATTAATAGAAAAAGTCATGGGTTTGCATCTAAATGCATGCTGATAAAGATACCAGCATAAAAATGCCTTCCTGAAAGAATCTCAGTATATGAATACGAATTTATTCAGTTTGGGAGTAAATTTTAATTATGCAGTTCTAAAAATTCAACTGATATTTTTGATTGCTATTTTAGTTCTATTCTCTTGATGATTTTGGTCATGATGAGGTTTTTCATTTCATGACTATATAGCACTAGTGAATAAAGCACCTCATTATTTAATGAGAATTTATTTAAAAAGAAATGTGACTTCTCCAAAATCTTATGACTGAATTCATCACATATACTATGTAATCTTTTAAGAGAAGATATTATGATAATCTACATCAGTATAATCACATAAATGGATTAATCATTCAGAGAAATTTTATTAGCATAATAAAGATAATACAGGATAAGAATCGACAAAAAATTGTAAGCAAATTTACAGAGTGGCTTCATACCAAAGTTTGGTACACAGGCTTGCTGTAATACTGCTTCTCTACTGCCAGAGCATCTCATATTGCTCATACTTCAACCGTTTGCATTTTCATACCTCTGCAGACACCAAACTTCAACATCTAAAAGCAAAAAGAAAACAAGAAATCTCTTTCATGAAAGACAAGAAATTTTAAAATTGTGGACTTCTAGGTCTTTCTTGAAACTCTTTTGATGTTCTTATGCCAGCACAGCCCATCAAATCTTCTATAACCAGGTACAGAGGAGAGTATGTACTACAGTGGAAGCTCCAGGAAATATAGTAGGTAACATCCTTACTTCTTTTCAGCTACTATGGGATAATATTTAACTGTTTTTCAAATGCAAAAAACCTATTAACTTATATTCTGTATTTTACGAAATTGCTTGTATTTAATGCATCCAATTTTCATAAATTCTTGTGCAGATTTTTACTTTTATATAATACAAACCATTTTATTTTCTAGTCACACATTTTTGGTGTCCGTCAATTGAAAATACTGTGATTCAAGCTTATGATTCAAGCTCATGACTCATTTATGAACTATAGTGACCTCATGTGGCTATTGCTTCAGGGATACACATATCAGGCAGTACAAAATGAACGCGTCTGTCTTCATGGTGGGAATGTAAAAACATTAAGCAATGCCCATTGTGGTTCATTATAGTTGGGTTTTTTTGTCTTAAGACAGTCTTCACTACAATATTTTCACTACAATACTGCTTGGGAAAGGAGCTTGATGGATGGCGCCATGAAATTGACCAATGTGCTCTGTTAAATGTAGTTAAGGTTTACCAAATACTATGCTCAAGAATTTCTGACTTTTTTACCTGATAACACTTGTGTTTATCAGGTAGGGATGAAGCTGTTTTTAAATTGGTGTCCATATTTTAAAAAATGTTTACTCTCCTCTCTTCTCCATCTTCTTTTTATGATACCTTAATTCATGATGTAGAAGTTTGTTGCTTTTTTTTTTTTTGGCTGTTGTATGTTTTTATTTTTTTTATTTTTTTTTAGAGATGATGTTCCATTAAAACATATTGACTCTGGCACAATCAATGTCAGGAATAGTTGCAAGTTAGGGAAACGTTTAGAAAATATTGACTCTTTTAGAATAAAAGGTCTGTGTCATTCCACACACTGTGCCTACACAGAATTAATATTTTAGTATGAAAATCATGACAAAGTAGATGCCAAGGTCTTCCTTGCATCAGCTGGGACAAAGGTGGTGTTTAATTTATACCTAATGACCTGCTTATTTCACTATTAATGGCCACAAAGAAGTAATTCAACAGTTTGGGTTGTGTTTTTATTTTCCTCTAGATTAACTGTAATTCTATAAATCATTAGATAGCTATGTGGGTAGATACAGAGATATGTGTATCCACATATCTACAGAAAATTACTATTAGACAATGCAGAATAGGATTCATCATCTGTGGTACAGATGCACCTGAACTGACCAAATGGAGAACAGGTGAAGTTTGGCATGACCAGCTCAGCTGACACAGCTTCTGCAGCCTTGTACTCAGAAACCTGGGAATTGATGGCAAAGAAAAAAAACATGTCTACTCCATAAGAAACAAGCTCTAATTAGGAAGTTCTAATCAACTTCATTTTTTTGCAGACCATCCCAGACCCATATGATCTCATTAGATCTATTTATATACCACAGTCCCTAGCTCTTTTTGTTCTGGAAAGGAGTATCAGCTTGGGAACTTTGCTATGCATAGGGCAGATTGTTTCTGGACCCAAAGTATCCCTACTTAAGAGCCATCCCATAAACTGAAACAGACAGGAGGATGGTATAGAGTTTGTGGAAGAGCAATAAACAGAAAGCTTGTGACTTCCACTGTCAGGGACTTTCTACCATGCTGGATTTTCCAACATGCCAGTGCTGCAAAGAAAAGGCATTGACTAATTGGAGCAAATTCAACTGAGGACCACCACCATGATGATTAAAAGCTGGAACATGTGATGTATGAGAGGAGGTTGAGAGAACTGGGTTCTAAGGAGGGATCTTACTGATGTCTTCAACCACCTAATGAGGGTGTGTAGAAAAAAAAGAGCCACACTGTTCTTGGAAGTCAGCAGTGAAAGGACAAGAAACAACAGGCCCAAGTTACAATGGAGGAAATTCTGCATATATATTAGAAATAATAAGACCAGAGTAAGTGCAATCAAACACTAGAGTAGGTTTCCCCAGAAAGGCTGTGAAATTTTGTCTTGAACAACCTGCTTTAAGCTGCTTGTACTTTAAGCAAGGTTGACCTTCAGAGGTGGAAATCCAAATGCCGAAAAGTTTAATTATGTGTAGCAGATGACAGTTCCACCAAACTGCTCTGCTTTGAAGTAGATCTTTATCAACACCATACAGATATTTAATTGGCTAGAATGTTATTGAAACGTATGAGTTTAATGCATTTTATTTTATTATATATTTTTTTTTTTTACCAAGAATGTTAGTGAGAATGCTTTCAGATGAGACAGCTGAGAAAATATGAGTTTCCAATTCTCCAAAACAAAGCACCCATTTCCAAGCAGGTCAAAAAAAAGGAGAACATTGCTGACTATTTTCTTGAATACATACATATATGCATGTGTATATATGTGTGTGAGAGAGAGAGAGAAAGAGAGAGAGGGAAAGAGAAGAGAAAGAGAAAGAAAGAGAAAGAAAGAGAAAGAGAAAGAGAGCGAGTAACAGAACAATAGGAAAAGTAAATAAGAAAATTTTAAAAGGCTGGGACTGGGTGGGGAGGGAAGAATCATCCCAGTACTGCCTGTGTACTTAAAAAGAAAGCTATAAAGTCAGGACACTAGCTGAAAAAAGCCTTGGGAATGTGAACAAATAAATTTTCTGGTGGTTTAATTTTTCCTATAAGCAAGATAGCGTGATGATTGCATTCATATTAATAGGATGTAATGAAAAATACTTGATTTCATCAGTAATTCGAACTACCAGCTAAATCTTTATTTTATGGATATTTAGTGAGGAAATAATAATTGCTATTTATTAGAACCAAGAAACAATATCTCCATACTCTAAGTTGTGCATCCAAATGTTTCCTCTGTTCCAGCATGGACAAGTGAATCCTGTCATTTTTCATTCATGCTCCCTAATTTTAAGATGCTCACAGTATTTATCTAGAAACTGTTTCTTTTAACCACACTTACAAAAGCAGTTGTGAGGCAGTGGCCTAGATTGTGCATCTGCCTTGGCAGATTGCTATGAGCTGTTGAATTCCAGCTGCAGAGGGAAAAATGCAAGTTGCCAAAAATATTAACCTGTATTTATGGACCCCCCCCCAAAAAAAATCATTATTTTTTTTTAGATGAATGCTTACTTTTCTCTTGAGAAAAGAGATGTGACTCAGAAATGAGAGTGACTGCAGAAGAAAAGGAATAATATTTTTTTGTTGTTGTTCTTTCTGACTCACAGTACAAATCAGCCAAATCTGGAAACTATTGTTCTACTATTCTCCCAAATCACGAGATTCTAGTCTAACAAGAATTCCTGTAAATATGGAATTTGGCCTTAATTAAGCATTTGTTTAATTTCAAATATGTGAGAAGTCTTACAAGATAAAAACCTATTCTAGACCAGGGTTTTTTGCAGATTTTTGTAGGCTTTCTTCCTTAACAAAAAATCATTCCTATTTTTATCACAACCGTTTGCAACAAGGAGGCCATTAGAATTCTAAGATGACTGATATCAGTATACATTTTTCTCTTAAGTGGTGAAATCTTTTGCCCTCCAAGTTTTCCATTTCAAAGCAGAATCAGTAGTCAGGTCCTTTACTCTTGAAGGATTCTACCTGATGATTAAGGGAAGCAGGATTTCACCTCCTGTCATACAAAAGAGCTCATACATACATTTAGTGGCTGCTATATTGCACTTCAAATGTAAGAAATGAGTCTCAGTAGTACATGTGCATAAAAGATATTTCTCTAAGAGAACATTACTCTTTTCTAGTTACTCTTTTCTAGAACATTACTCTTTTCTAGTTGTTGTAACACTTTCAATTTTAAAATAAAATAAGATATGAAATATAGACAATGAGTCATATCTAAGCAGACTAACAGAAAAATGGAATAGTTTTTGTCTAGCCTTCCTCTTCTTTCCCACAGAAGGTTTGACCAGATAATCTTTTGAGGTACCTTCCTCCAGTATTCTTTGATTCTGTGGCTATCAGCTACCCCCTAAAAACTACAGGTGTCCTTTTATCGTCAAAAGGAACAGGACAAGGACTGAAAGTTATAACAGTACATTTCCAGACAGAATAGAATGGAAATTTAGGTAATGATTTGGAACTTGTGCAATTGTAGGTTAAGCCTTCGAAACAACTGATTCCTTCTGAAAGTCATTGTAGATGAACATGAAAATTATTTTTACAAGTATAGCAAGTTGACGTCACGAAGCCGTAAGTAATGACTTGTACACCAAAGAAACAAAACCACCTTCTGTTTTTGATCTAGGGAAAAAAAAAAAAAAAAAAGGGCAGTCAGGTTTGTCTGAGTTATGAATTAAAGTTTGTTTTGATGTACTTCATTTTTTTTGCAATTGATTCTTTGATCCAAAAAACTACCTAAAGAAAAGCTTTTTTTAGAATAGTATGCAAAAGCTACTCAAAAGGGAGGTTGATGTTAGCAATTAAGAGTTTCTTTCAAAATTAAGAATATAGTAACCCTGAATCCAGATCATCCTTTACTTTCTTCTTCTCTTTACAGCTTCATCATAAAAAAAAGAAAGTAACCATTGAGAGGAATAGTTATGAATGAATTATCCTATCTGTCCTTAGAAGTGAATGTGAAGTCATCAACCTGAATTTATCAGAAGTAGGAGCATAGAGTTTACAATACTGAAAAAGACAATTTGTCCATCAAGTCCTATAAAGTATATCTGTCTGAGCCCAGTAACTGAAACACAGAAAGAAGAATGTAGAGACATGGAATATTCAAATAGATAATGTTTTCCTCAATTCTCTCTATGCATGCTTTATTTTAAATATATATTTTATTTCTTTCTTTCTTTATTTATAATTGTGGTGCTTTGAGTTTGCCACTTAATATATTCCAGTAATCATATGCTGAAGAAGCCAGCTGCTTTCACAAGCAGCAGCCATAGCAACCAATCTCTTCCTGTGTTGCAAGCCAATTTCCACAATTTATAAGTAATTCTGTGGGGTTTTTCCTGTATTATAAAGCCAGTTGAGCCGTTCAGCAAAATCTTAAACTTCAGAAATACACATTTGCTTTTGCTAAGGGAATTGATACCATTGATGCAAAAAAGGA
The DNA here is from genome assembly GCA_039877255.1 of Loriculus beryllinus. Taxonomy (NCBI): domain Eukaryota; kingdom Metazoa; phylum Chordata; class Aves; order Psittaciformes; family Psittacidae; genus Loriculus; species Loriculus beryllinus. The sequence goes on along the minus strand of JBCJKH010066022.1, from coordinate 4,744 downwards.
AATTCTGTATCAATAATTTAATTTAGCAGTGATCGTCTTCTGGTGTGTTTCTCAGTCTTGCAAAAGTTTGAAGATGGAATCTGGTTAAAATTATTATCAAAGCTGCATGGAAGACATCGGTAAAGTTTATAAATTACGAGCTTGAGTCAGGAATCCACGTAATTAATGTCCATGTCAGTAAAAATGAAAAGTGTTCTATCAAAGGCTGAATTGGATTTCTAAGCATCATATATAGTTGATGTTTGAAGTGATGTTCAAGACAACAGGATCATTACTTTGCTAAATAGTACTGGTCAAAGAGCATGTTGTAGCAATTCTTCATTTAATATTACATTACCAAGTTAATAGCTGTTAAGGGAAATGTCTGCATGTGGAGAAAATCACTTGTTTTCCCTCAAAATCTTGGTGCAGTGAAACCTTTTTTTTTTTCCCCACTAATCCTCAGACAGCACAGATATGCCTTGGGTAGAGAATAATTTGAGAAAAAAAAAAAAAAGGAAAAAAATAAAAAGAGATGACTCTCTGTGTCATTGTTTTGGAAAGTCTACTGTTAAAGAGTAATATACAATATTATTACAAGTCTCAATCAGGTAAATTTATCTCAAGCAGCAGTGCCAAAAATCTCAACCCTGTTGATGAATTTGAGTCAAATGCTCACTGTGAAGATGCAGGTTCATGACTCCAGAGAAGAAGCTGTCCCTGACCATCTATTATATTGTGTTCTGAGGCAAGGGGGCAGTACTCTGACTCATTTACTTACATTTGTTTCGTATGAATTGAAACTTTGCCTAGATATTTGAGTCTGGGAACAGGATCACCAAACCTCACAGTTGCAGAATACTTCTTTTAATCTTCCTTTCACAGATTCTGCTAGGTTTGTAAGGCTAGTAAAAAATTTGCATAATAATTTAGGCTGATTTCTAGTAAGTTATTATCATAGAGGGCAAGCCAAATCTAGACTTTCACTCAAGTAAGTCATTAGCAAAGATCTCTGAATCATATCAAGATGACTGGAATGTTTATATCTATGATAGCCCCATTTTACATGAACAATTACTTTAATAAGTGTCTGTGATAAAGCATACATTAATTTAATTAAGAGATTATATGAATTGAACAGAACATTGTCACAGGATTATAGTCTCTTGCTTCTATATGAATCCTAGGGCAATGGAATAAATGATAAAAGCACACAGAAACATTTCTTTTCAAGAAAAGATACTTTTTTTTATGTGGTTCTTGCTACTTGGCTATAAACATTTCTACCAATATTTTTATGTAAATCTGAAGCTTGAGCTACATCTAGGATAATTTGGTGTGTGCAAAATATTTTGCTTAGACAGAAACCAGAGAACGTTTGTCTCGAGTGAACTCCAAGTTCCCATTTTTTCAAAAAGCTATTTTCCACTTTTTCCTTAATTTTCCCCACTTGCAGAAATTAGTCACTTGGGTCATTTCTATCTAATGAATGTGGTCATAGCCTCATCTCACTGATTCTGAACTTACCTGACTCTGGCAGATTTACTGAAATTTTCTAGGTAAGACATTACCATAATTTAATCTTTTTCCTAAATAGCTCTCTTTAAATGTCAATGTTATTTTGTTATTTCTACCATGTTAGTTTTATTGGATTCAGATTCTTTGCTGTGTCCAGACATATAGTGGGAAGCTAACTGCTGCTTGAAGCTTAAGTGTATAATGATAAACAGCAGGCCAACAGAACAGTTGACAGGAGGGTTTGGGTTTTTTTTGTTTGCTTGTTAGTTTTTTGTTTGGTTGTTTTGTTTTTTGTTTGGTTGTTTTGGTTTTTTGTAGGTTTTTTTTGTTGTTGTTTTGTTTGGGGGGTTTTTTCACTTTCAAATCACTTCCTAAGATATGAAACTATCAATCAAGCAACTGCCCTCTTAGATTTCTGATGTTCCAGTGTAAAATGGATTATTTTTCTGGGCCACATGCTGTGCCTTTTGGAATCCTGCTCTTGAGATGGTTAGGTAGCTTCTGATTTCCAGCTTGAATTAATTCCCCACCAACGTACACTTTTTTTTTCTTTTTGGTTTTTTATGCTAGCTCTGTACTTCACTGTAAATCACTCTTATTCCTTTCTTGTATTTACCCTTTGAGAGAAAAATCAACTCTTTTCTCAGCCTCATGATTTTAATGACATTTATTGTTTACTTATATCTGGAAAATAAGGATCTTCTGTAAACTGTTTCAGGAATTTTGCCTGATACAGAGCTCTCTAATGACAGTAGATCATACCCGTAAAACCTTTTAAAACACTCCTTAAAGGAGTTTGACTCATGTTGATTCTTTTGTTTGTTTTTGTCCTGCTTATTTCTCTGCAGTCTCCCATAGCTTTAGCATCCCCTGTGGTCCCCTCTTACCTGCCTTTATTTCAACCCTTTCTGGTTGGTCTATAACCTGCAGTGCCTCTGCTCCACCATATTTATGTAACACTCAGCCTTGTGTCAACAAGTGTTAGCTGGATATTGTGATGAAACAAGCACTGTAGTTCAGTAAATAACCTCTCATTTGAGAAAGGGTTTTTTTTGGAAAAAAACCCAAAACCAGTGCAATTGCTTGACTCTGGGTGTTCTTCCTATAGATGAAGTATACACAGGGGAAAGCACAGCAGTGAATGAGGACAGTTGGACTAATAGTTTAATAAAGGTGACATTATGGGCCTAAATTCTGTGTAGAATTGCCCTACAGATGGTGCTAATCTACATCTGTTCAGCTTGTAGGTATACATTAGCTCATAATTACTCTTTGCACAAAATTCCTACCAGGCTGTTCTAGATAGGACTTTCAAAGACATTTTTAGTACGACTTTAACATCTAAATCTCCAGACAGTTTCTGAAAATTCAAACCAGAGTATCTATCTGGCAAGAAGCTTTAGAGTAGAAAACTAAAAGAGATAGTTTCTAACAGTTCCCTCTTTTACTTTTTATTATTCTTCCATCCTCTAGCAGATTTGTGTAAATACTTGGTATCGTTATGTGAAATGTACAATTTTTATTTATTTATTTTATTTTTTTTTATTTATTTTGACATTTTATGACATTTTCTTTATTCTTATTCTTTTAAAAGCATCTTACTCTTTATGGTATTATGTCACTTTAAAATTCAGAATTGTCAAACAGTCATCTAGTGGAACTGTCATATTAGTTTAGTACCAGAGGCTAGGCAAATGATAAATCAATGTCTAAAATACTTCATATTTGATATGCAAAAATCAGCATGTAGAATGCAAATAACTCAAGGATAATCTTTGTAGGATTACTGTATTGCTAGAGAATATTATACGTGAAAGAGCTGCATTTTAGAAATTGGGATAAACAAAGATACTTCACTTAAAATCTAGAGCAATACAGAGTGATTGAAATAGTAGTTTCCTACTCTAACTAGAGAAAGCAGTTCCTGACACAGCATCAATTTTCCATTTTTGCAGCTTATCAGCCAGCTGCTGAATTGATTCTTTATGCTTTGGGTGATGCCTAGCCAGGGAATAGATAAATGCTGTGGTACAGTTGCAAGAATGTCATTCTACTTTCTCTTCTACTTGCTCATCAAATATCCTGGGTATCAAATTGACCATATATGTTGGGGTATGCAAACACACGCACACAGGAATATACCAGCTAGGTTCACTTCATGTGTGTGCAGAAGTAACCTCAAAGAACTCTTTGAAAAACATGGATTAGCTGCTTATCTCAGCTTTACTGGTAAAATGTGAGACCAACTCAGTTATAGTCATCAGATTTAAGATAGTCTACATTACAGTGATAGAGATCTATACTCTCGATTACTTTCTGTCCAAAAATGCACTATTATGTTATGTTATAACCAATTTGGACCAGAAATATTGTCAGAAAGGCTTTGGTTCTGACTTAATTCCCTCTGTGTGTAAAGAAGTGTGAAGTACATAGTGTAGGCTAAATGAAGTTTAAAATAAAATAGAAAAAGTTATTCTCATTCTTCCTCTATGCACACAGTAGGTGAAGAAAACCCAGATATTTCTGATTTAGTGCCAGCTCCTTCAAGCATTTGTGTTATTCAATTACAATGCATTGAGCAATAAAATATACGTAGCATACACATGCCATGTACAATAAAAGTATCTAAATAGGCTAATTGGAAACTTAGCTGTTACAATGACAAATGGTTCCATCTCTTGCTTTTAATTCATATACCATTACATATCGATAGGGACTATTTTGTAAAATGCCTCACAGGCTTTGATTGACACTAGCTGACTGGCTAGCTGTAGCTGCCTTAATGACATTTGCAGCAGCCTCAGGGGTAAAAAAATCAGCATTATTCAACTTTTGCTATAGTTCACTTGCATGTTTGCATCTTTAAAATATAATATTACAGCCATGGAACTTAATGTGGATTGCCATTCTCCTCCCAACTCAAATGGAATTTGAAGGATTCATTTTTGTCAGAAATGTTTAACCTCATTATAATTAAAGACATTTTCTTCAAACATAGGTTCTTCAATTAGTGGTTTTGGTTTGTCAATGTAATTATTGCAATAGGTTTACTATGCAAATTCTGTGACTTTCTGAATTCAACTCATACAGAGATTGTTAAACCAGTATTATACTGACTGTGCCAAGCTGTTCTTTTCTTCTGAAATAAAATAAAATAAAATAATATATATATATTAAAAAAAAAAAAAAAAAAAAAAAAAAAAAAAAACCCCCCCAAAACCCTCCCTGGAGAACCGTTTTGAGACCC
>JBCJKH010066021.1:0-21886 GCA_039877255.1 Loriculus beryllinus | reverse complement strand
TTTTCATTCAGTGCAATGAAAATTGCAGCTAACGTCATCTTACATGGGTGGCATGCAGATATAATGGTTCATCCTTATAACTGTGAATATCTTGCTTATAAATGAATTGGAGAAAGGAGAAAGGAGTCCTACACAAGATCACTCAGACCCCTGGTGAACTAGCTACTTTTCTGTGTTAAAATTTCATCAGTCTGTAACCCCTTCACCCTCTTTTAAATCTTGTTATTTGGTTGAAGCCTTTTGCTTTATATGGCATTATACGAGGATTGTAGTTGAGAAGGATGTTTGGAAAACAGTGGAATTCTCGCATCAAAGTTAATGTTGCCCAGATTGAAAACAATACCTATGTTCTGTACAAAGTAATTGTTTTGCTTAGGGAATCATAATTATTTTAAAACTTCTTGTTAATTTTGAGAAAAACAGAGCCTCTCTAATTGAATTAATAGTTCTGTTTACACCTGAAACACTAAAGAAAATTGTAGAGTATCACTCCAGTTGAGTATCTGTACATTTGAAAATCAAATTTCAATTAAAAATATTTGTACATGTACATGAAATGCATAGAAAACAGGCTAGAAGGTTGTCTATGTGTAGGATGAAATCATGAATCACTTTCAAGTCTTGATATAACTGATCAACTGCTCCACATTATAAACTCTGCATATCTTTCTTCTCATTTTTGTAGTAACATTACTTCTCAGGATTACATATATGCACTGTATACCAGGATGTATACAGTACCGGAAGGCTATGATGGGAAGTTGCTTTGCCATAGGATAGAGCAAGAATACAGAGTTGGGCCTTTAGAATTAAATCGTGAAGCAGTTCTAAGAACAAGTACAAATTTGGACACCAGGCAGCTACTCTACACTGACAACAATGGATATCAGATTCAGAAAAGACCATTCAAAGCATACGAGAATAACACAGTGGCTCGGGTAAGCACAAAAGTGTGGTCTTAAGTCAGTTGTGTCTTGTCTTTGTTCTCCATTACTGTTACCTAGCTTAGTATTATCAATGCATGATTTACTGTGTGTTTTCAGAACTATTATCCTATGGTCCAGGCTGCATACATTGAAGATGATAACACAAGGCTGGTTCTTCTTGCAGAAAGAGCTCATGGTGTCTCAAGCCAAGGAAATGGACAAGTGGAGGTAACATATAAAATGTCTTTTTACTAGGGAAGCATAATTTCGTGGCTGCTAATAATACAAGTAAAGCATGATGGCTGATTATTGTTGTGATATTCACCTTCTCAATACAGGTGATGCTTCACAGGAGACTATGGAACAACCTTCAGTGGGACCTGAATTACAACCTCACTTTGAATGACTCTTCAGTGGTTCACCCTGTGATGTGGCTTATTTTAGGAACAAAAGCTGTCACCAATATTTTATACTGGACAAGTGGACTGGCATTAGAACACAGGCCAGTAGTAATGTTTGGAGCATCATCAGGTAACTCATTCTGTCTCCTGTGCTACCTTTAGCATCTGAATGGCTTGTTTATGTTGCTCTGATTTATGCTGTTAAATTTATAAATGCAGACTTCAAGCCTCCTGTGTGGCAAAGTTTATACAATCATAGAATAGTTAGGGAGTTAGGAGGCAGATTTAGAGCCCACTAATTGCTTTGCATTAATTTCAAATATGGATGTTGTCCAACTGTATGAAATGTTCCTCTTGTTATATAATTATCTACTTTCAAAGGAGAATAAATTTTAAACCATATAATGAGAAGAAAATGTCCACGTGGGGGATTAGAGCAGAGTAGCTAGCGCACCATATATCAGCTTCCTGGATGCTGAGTCCTTAATGACCATTTTTAAGTCATTCTTTTAAAAATATTTGTTTGACTTATTAACTAAAACTGAAGCCTGGTAGTGGAATAGCAACTTCAAACTGCAGTGAAATGTGCTTTATGGAAAGCTCTAATACACTTCTCCAGCAGATAAATCCATGCTGCTTTCTGCTCTGTATTTCAGAAGGTCGTGGAGGAGAAATATAGCATCTGCTTTGCATCTGCCTTGGCAGAATAAGCAAAAATCTCTTCCACAGTATCGTAGCTGTGTTGTGTGCATGATGGGTGTGCAACATTTGCCTTCTTTCTCTTTAGATGGAGGAGATAAACCAAAGCTACACAGACAGCTTCAGCAGAATTCAGTCCACAGTTCACACGTAACTGTCCCACCTAACATTCATCTCCAGACTCTGAGCATTCCAGGGTGGAGATACAGCTCTGATTATGTGGACCAGGTCCACAGCATCTGCGTGGGTAGGTGCCTTCAAGTGGGTAGCTATTAGACTCAGAGAAGCTTTCTGTTCTTCCTATTGTCTGTGGCTAGTGATTTTATTTATTCAGAGTCTTAAGCTCCTCTGTTGAGAAAGTTAATTGGACTGTATGATTTCTCTACTCAAATTGCAAAGTATTTCTCCTGCATGATCTCATCATGCGTATTAGTGCCATTCCTCTCAACAGTGGGAGCTGGTTGTTTCTTGCTGTTAGTCCTCTTGCTAATTGTAAAAAATGGGAATTGAATTCAAATTATGAAATCTTTAAAAAATGTGTAAAAGTTGTGTTTATTTTTAGAGTAAGTAAATGCTTGCATTTTGTTTGCTCTTAAAGGTAGACAGAAGCAAGGTGATGCAGACTTCAGTCGTGTCCTGCTGAGAATTAGGCACTTGTATGAAGTTGGAGAGGATCCTGTGCTGTCTCAACCTGTGATGGTAGATCTGAAGGTAAATCTAATCTTTTAAGACAGAATGCCAATTGAGGTGGTTTTGTTTGAGAGAGAACTAGTTCTGGAATGAAATATCCTGTATACTGGAGACTCCACAAAATATGGATAGAAAAATACTATCATAAGTTTAACCTTGGAGGGAAGTAGGTCTTATTTTTGCAACACAGAAGCAGTTACTTCATATGAAGCTGCTATAGAACAAGCATGAAGATCTGCATAAATATTGGTAGGACAGGTTCTGTTGAGCTCTTGGCTCAGTACCTTAACCAGTGCAGGGAGTGGGATTCTGTTTTGCTGTTTGTTTACTTATTGCAGGTTGTACCTGCAGTCAATGAGATATAGACAGGATTAAAGGAAACATTTTTTTCCTCTATAGTTATATCTGTGGGTTGTTGAAACTTTGGTCACTTCTAGCATGTACTGTGCATTTTCACTTTCTTGTTTATTTGATTTTCCATATAGAAGTAAATAATTTTATAATACATGGCAGAGGGTATTTTAAAATATGGCAGAAGCATGGGAAACAAGGTGTAGTATTCTCTGTTTTGTTTAAAAAAGTGCAGTGTGAATTTCAGCTCTTGAACGGAGAGATTAGTAGGCTCTGAACTTTGCTACAACACAGAGGAAGCCCTTAGCACCTCAGCTTCTTTGTTTGAAGCCTGGTGTTTCTGTAGTTGCTCTTGTATTGCATGACTTAGATTTCTGAAGTTTCTACTGGTCTGCTTAACACATCAACACTAAAGATGAAAGTTCTACGCTGGTGTAACTGTGAACTGATGAATGTGATGCTATTGTCAATAACTTGTGGTTTGATTGCTTGTGTTTCCTTTACTCACAGTCTTTGCTAAAGGGATTAGGATCAGTGATGGTAGTGGAAGAGCGATCACTTACAGGCACCTGGGATATAAATAGTTTGAAGCGGTGGAAATGGAAGACTGCACAACACCCAGGCAAAGGTGGGTGGAGTGAGGTGTTTGGTGTCCATATTGTGATTGACTGTGGAAGCTTGATGGATAGTCTAATTAAAAATATTAGAATATTTGTGACTATTCTATGATTCTATGGTTAAAAGTGTTTTGTTGTTCTACGTGACAGGCCTGGTATGTGGCACAACTTGCAAGTAGTAGCATTCAGCAAAGATTCCCTGCAAGTACTAGACTTGCAGTGTTAAAAAACTTGAAATCTTTCTGGAGGCATCTTTGTCCAGCTAGAAGTGGCTACTTCATGAACTCACGCTTGTGACACAGATTGATTTTGTTAGGTGCTGATGAGTTGTGTTAATCTAAGCTTAAGCCTGTGCTGCAGAAAAACAGACAGCTGCACTTAAAAATCCCCAATGTAATCAGCTTAAAGGACTGCATGGATGTGATTCAAGTTAGGGCTGGCACTCAGATGCTGTGGGTGACCTCATTTCATTTCTCATTCCAGTTGGTTGCTTGGACATTGTCCTTACAGTCATTTATATCCATATATGTGCCTTGTAAAAAGCTTACAGAGGTTTGGGGCTGGTCTAGGTAAGAGTTTAGAGCTCTGCTTGACCTGCAGCTAGGAACTTATGTGCTGTTTAACCACGATGAAGAAAAGGTGCAAGACAGGGGGGTCATTTCACATTTTCTGTGTGAGTCAGTGTGTGAGAAGTAGATCGACTGTATATTTTAATATTATGAATTGGTGCATCTTGGGCTCCATACTACTTGCAGCTTTCAGGAAGAGAATTAGCTCAAACACTAGCTTTTAAGGAAGAGATGAGTTAAAACTGTTGAGATAGAATAAATGTACACGTTATTCTTTAATATTTTACCAACGTTTTTGTGCTTTACAGGATTCTCCAAAAGCACAGAGACCTCAGGAAACTTTACAGTAACAGTTTACCCAAAGGAAATAAGGACTTTCTTTGTGTACTTTCAGAGTCAATAAAGTTTAGCATTGCATTTCAAGAGTGAGTATGTAATAGCTTCCAATTTTTGTTTCGAGATAGGAATGATGATCTTGCAAAACATTCTACTGCTGTTAATGAAAAAAATAGTCATTTTGGAATAAACTCTAAATTAAATTAAACTGTTGGCTTGAGTTGTGGGGTTTTTGTTGGTTAATTATTTACATCCCATTTTTTCTGAAACTTGATCAGTGCAAAAATGACCTTGGTGTTGCAGTGCAAACATATTGCACATTTTCATGCTTCCTGTGGGTGGTTTTCAAAGTGATTGCTTCCATAATGCTTCACTGTGGAGCACTGTCAAAGTCCTATTAGTCCTACAGTCTCAAATTGTCTTTCTAATGAGTGGTGATCTCAAAAGTCTTCTCTGAAGTTTCTTTATTGTTAGAGGAGATGACTTCCAAATCACAGAAGAGTGATCTGCCAAATGGCGTTCTGTTTCTACATACAAGGAAGAATGCCTCTCGTATTCCAGCTACTTTGTCTTTTGGGCACAATTGCAAAGTTTCTGCCTTGCTATAAACTGAAGTTGAATGTCCCGTTTATATTCCTTTGCCGTGAGTTCATTTAAATTGTCTTTTAAGACTTACAGTATCCTGGTCCTGGTGTTCACTGTTGTGTTCTTGGTAAACTGGAGCTAGGCTGTCGGCAGAAGATGTATTGCCACATGGCCGGTAACTATTCATCACATAATCTGAAACACAAGCACCATTCTTATGACACTGTGAACTTTCATACTTCTCAGCTTCAGAGAATGTGCATAATGGTAGCAGGAGATGTTTCATTAGCATCAGGTTGAAATTAATCATGGAGGGGTGTGTTGAGGGGTTAAACTGGCAATAAGTGCAGACTCTAAGCAGATCTGATTGAGCAGCAGCAGAAGGAAACTTGGACAGTGGCGGGGGTTCCTAATAGCTGGTATGTATTTATGTCAAAAAGAAAAATTGCATTTTTCTATTTTCCTTTTTAGCTCTAAACAAGGTGGAGCTGTAGAATCTGATTCTGTTCATGTGCCATTGAGCATCTCTATTTCATTTATTGACCATGAAAACTCACATAGCCAAGATGAGAATCAAGTCATTCACTTCACTGCAGTGGTAATGATGAATTATGCTTGGTGCAACACTGTACAAAACTGTATTTCTGACCAGAGAAACATTAAGCTGAAAGAGGAAATATATAGGTTTAAAAGAAGAGAATAGGTGCCTTTTCAATCAGCTGATAATAATTCTACCTCTAGAATCATTTAGAAATGACATTTTACTATGGTAATAGTCCTAATTTGCTTTGGCTGTTCAGCAATGATTTCCTCCATGTGGAGGCGCTGCTCAAGAGCAAAGGAAACAGAGTGAAAAGGGCTCTCCCAGAATAGCTCTTGTGAAATAGTTATGCTGGATGAGCTGCACTGGTGGTCAACTTTTCCGTGTAGAAAGCCTGTGTACAGTAACTAGTTGCATCTCATTAAAATCACTGTAAAAACTGCATTCTGTTATTGTTTGAAGGAAGGTTGTTTCATATTTTCTATTGGTTATTTTTCATACTTAGCAATAATGCCAATCTAATCTGCCCTGATGCAGTAGAAGCCATTTTCCTGCAACTTTAAGCCCAAAGGGGAATTGTGTAGCACTGTAATTAGAATGCAGTAAAGAAAGATGGCAGCTATTTTTTGTTTTGTTTTGGGCATGTATTAGGGAAACGAAATGTGTGCAGCTAAGTAATATCCCTTGCTTGTACATCTTTTCTGATTTCCTGCTTGGCTATGCCATGTAGTACAGTGTGTATACTCTGAAGGTTACGCAGTGGTAGGATTACAATTCATGTTTCTGTGACTGAAGTCATGACAGCAAGTCAATCATGGTAGATTATAAGAATGGAATTGTATCTTCAGTGGGCAACTGGGTCAATCCCAGCCAAGCAGTAAAGGATCCTACAGCTGCTGACTCTGGGCACTGCTTTCCCATATGTAATATATGTATGTTTCTAGTCCATGTTAAGTGTGTTAAGTCCTACAAAAGCCTTCTGTATACAGGATAATATAAACGAATACCTCATTATCAGCTGATTTATCTGTTGGGAGGTTCTACTTCAGTTTGTAGAGACTTTCTGATTTAAAAGAAAAGGGGGGGAGAGAACCACCAGAATATTTTACCTGGAGTTGTTCCAGTACAACTGGCTACCAGGGAATAATTTGCCAGAGTCAAGGCTTGTATTGCACTGGAGGCATCTAAAACTGTAAAGAGCACAGCATTCCTGCTAGAAATCTATTTGTAATTTACAGAAAGAAAAGAAAACCTAACAGGATCTTCCTGTTGTAGATGCTTTCCTGACCCACACAGTCATGTGGGTGATGCACTTACCCCACCAGCAAAGCTGGCTTAGGAAAGTTTGTCGCCATATTTTTCCACCAGCTCAGTACTACTGTAATGAGAGTTTGTGGGGTTATGTTGTAAAACAGTACAATGAATTAACCTAAATAAGCAGCTAAAAATAAACCTTCTACCCAACCCTTTTTTCTGTGTGCTAATTCATTTCATCTCTGACAGGATGATTTGGATTAGAACCAAAATGTCTCTCTGAGTAACTATAAGCCGCTATCAGCACTACTGGAAAAGCCTCACCTAGTTTCTAGACAACATACTCTGCATGCTGGACCTGCAAGCTGCATAACTCAGCACTAAATGCATTAATGTAGATATTTAAATACAAGAGAAACTAGTTTTACCCTTGAATTTAAATATGTATACTTCATTGTTCTACATCTTTGATTAGTAGTACCGAAGATAACATGAACGTCAATGCTAACAGAATTATTTAATGTAATTAAATAATATCCTTAAGTATAAAATCATTTGCTTTAATAGATCCTTTCATTCACTTGAATTTAAAGGTATTTGTTATGTCCTCACTAACTCTAAAAGGTGATAACTAAGTCAGCTGAGTACCATTAGAAATGGGGATAGCCTACAACATATTCTGACCTTCATCTGTGCTGTTGTCTCTTCTTTCATTTTACTTGGCAATCTAAACAACACTGGAAACTACTTCTGTAAGGTAGATACTGATGAGCAGGTAAGCTGATGCATTATGCTTTTGTGGCTGACAAATGGAAAGGAACAGTGCTTTAGACTTTAAATGTGGCTGTGTCTTCATTCCAAATTGCAGTTCAGCTGTTCCGGACACCTGCCAAGTGGTGCTGGTACCTGATGTTACTTGCAGGAAATCTTGTGGTTGACAGATTTTTATCAAGTTCTTAACTGATTCATGTTCTCAGCATGTCCTATTTGATCTTTTTAATTATCATTTAAGTTCTGTCATTGCAATTTTTATGTCACCCAACTGAACATATTTGTGGAACAGTTTTGCCTGGCCTGGCATTTGAATCATCTGTCCACCTCTGTGACAACAGTTTCAAAGAGCAGAGGGAAAATCTGGGTTGCTTTTAGGTTTCTGTCGTAGTCACCACATGAGGGAAGAGGAAGTTTAGCTGCGAATATGACAAGCTTTCATTTGTTGTTTTGCTGGTCTTCAACAAAGACACCCTGATGCAAGTGCTGATAATCCTGTGTGATGATCATAATTTCACTGAAAATTCTTCTAACAATGTGTTTTGGCTGCTTAGGTAAGTGCTCTTTATTTTGTTAGTTTTGTTTATAGTTTACCACCTGTAATCCTTAAACTGGGTTTAAAAATATATATTTTCTCCAGTATATCCACCTCAAATAGACTTGTGTGCAAGATGAGGAGAATGTTAACTATATTTTTGTAATGCTGAAATCAAAATTAGGATGTGTGGGGAATGAAAAAGCATTTTCACAAAGAGATTGTTATAGAAAAAGTGTAGAGGAACAAATTTGACACCCAAAACGATCTTAGATTAAGAAGGCAAGCACTTTTTTTTAGACCTTTAGACTTGAATATTTATTGTGAAAAACACTGAATGTAGAATTTGAAGATGTTAAGGAGGTTTACTTCTGGATCACGTAACTACTGAAATACAAAGCAGATAAGGTTTCATGCTTCTTATTCAATACAGATTGCACTGGTTAATACTGAAGGTGTTCAGTATAAATTAACAGAAGGAAAGAGAGGGAAAGATTAAGAGATTAAACAAGGGCAAAAGGGTTTTTTCAGTGCTGTTTTTCAGAAAAACACTTAAGTCACAAGACTGAAATGTATCAGACGCCATTTGAGGACCACATAGTACATCAGTGAGTACACAGATCTTCATTTGTTGCACACAAACAATGATGAAGGGCTTTAACACACCAGGTGAAAAGTTTTTCTTTAGCCAGAAAGTAATTGCCATTGCTCAAGGGAGAAGTGGGTAGTAAGTAAACTGAAAAATTAATCTCATGATGATTTTACAGTAATAACACTATTTTCAATCCTGTGATTGTAGATATTACAGCTGTAATGCTTCCTCTTTGCTGCTTTAATTCTATGTGTATTTCTCCGCTAGCTACAGGTCCCAGTAATATAACAGTCATCCAAACACCAACAAAAATACATCTGTCAATTGGAGACTACACTGAAATCACCTGTATTTGGGAAAAATCTGTTGTGAGATACAGAGTAAGCTGGTATCTTGTTAGTAAAGAGAACACCACCAAAACTATATCATCAAAACTTCTGTATGTATACAATGACACCCGTGAAAGCGAGGATGTGCTGGTGATAAACTCCGCTAATATAAATGACACTGGATTTTACTACTGTGAGATAATTATTGAAATACCTTTCTGTAAGAAAGTATATGGAAATGGGACAACAGTGACTGTTGAAAAGAAAGGTAAGCTACCAAGAACCTAAGTGTGCCATTTAACTTATCATACAGATTCTTCATTTTCAACTATTTTATACACTTCCTCCCTCCCTCACATCTCTCTCTCAGCACTGTGGGTGTTGCAATGAATGGAACAAACACAGAAAGGACATGAACAGCTTTTACTGACAATTGACTTAAGCCCTCTGCCTTAATAGTCCCAGTGCAGTGTTTGTTTTCTTCTAGAACAGTTTGCTAACAGGAATTATTAGTTGAGGTTTACAGAATGCTGTGCATCTGCTATGTATTTCACTAACAACCCAAACACAGCTCTTTCTCATAAGGGATTTGGTAGGCTAGGTAGTTAAGCTGAAACATAGCTGACACAGTTCATGCATCTGCCTTGTGGTGAGGAGTGGCTGAAGCAATCACACGGTTACTCTGTTAAGCAATATGTACCCTTTACTAACCATTTTATCTTTTTATTAGAAGTTCTTAGTAAATTAATCTGGAAGATAAAGCAGTATGTGCTCCATATTAATAAGGATTTGTGTTCACAAAGATGTTGTGACAAAATGTTCTGTATAGGCTATGTCTATTATAGTCATTTGCTAATCTTTACGGGGAAGTTATTTAAGGTCCCAATTCTGAATTAAGCATTGAAAAGCATTAATTCAATAGGTATTCACACGCAATTAAATTTTCAGCAATAGGAATGAGGTATATTTCACCTTAAATTATGCCAAGAATGTGACATAGATAGAAAAAGTTTACCTGTTTTCTGTTACACAACTATCTCAAGACGCTGTGAAGATGTTAATCTCTACCTCTCATTCTACCTCTCGATGGCAGAGAAAGACATGGGGACTTTGATAATGTTAAAGGTCTCTGACTATTACCAAACATCGCTTGTATATTGACTGGTCAAATCATGGGAAGCAACCTTTCCATTCATCCAGCACAGTCCAGTTTTGGACACTATATTGTTGGGCAACTGGTAATCCAAAGAAAGGCACAGAAATTATCCAAGACTTAGAAAATATCAGTGATAGAAAATGAATGTAGCGTTCAAAATGGTGTGAAATGAATGTAAAAGGCTGCTAAAAGAGTTAATCTTAAAATGAGTTGAGTGATCTGAACCCAGACAGATCTCTTACCTGGTTTGTTAGCAATAGCCTTAAAGTACAAGCAAAAAAGACTCACATTAGACACTGACAGGGGGGAAACTGTCAAGCTGCAGGAGCTAAAGGAGGGTTTGATATTATTGTTCATCAGGCATGCATCCCTCAGGAATGGGAAAGTGTAAGTAACCTTGCACTTGGGTGGGATTTTTGACTAATTCACTGCTGAAGTCAGTTTTAATTCTCTCCCCCCCCCCCCCCCCCCCGTGTTGTTC
The DNA here is from genome assembly GCA_039877255.1 of Loriculus beryllinus. NCBI lineage: Eukaryota > Metazoa > Chordata > Aves > Psittaciformes > Psittacidae > Loriculus > Loriculus beryllinus. The sequence goes on along the minus strand of JBCJKH010066021.1, from coordinate 11,053 downwards.
TATTGTTTCTTTGAACAGTACATAACTTTATTTAAAATATATCATTACAGAGGCTCACTCACTGAAAAAGAGAGATTTGGCAATATGCGCCATCATTCCTTTCTTAGTTGCACCAGCAAGCTTGTATCTTTGCTACAGAAAGAGGCAGAAACAGCACTCAAAACTTCCAGGTGAGTGACAATATTTCCACTAACACATACTCTCTAAGTTAGATGTTTGTTCTGAGATGGCTGGACAGGAGCACCTGAGAGGCATCACTTAGGTGCTCCTAAGGAGGAGGAATTTCAGTGTATAACTTTTCCTTACCTGGTCCTGATCTGCTAGGGATCACTCAAACTGAGAGGAGCAATTGGATTGTAATTCAACTGAGTGTTCTTGAGCCACTTGCCTCTGTTATTTATCTTTCCAGACTTAGACTGAAGATCTTGACTTACTTAGGGTGTTGAAAGATATCAATTCTGGTATTTTCAGGCTATCAGAGCAGACTGAAAAAGCAAGAATCCAGAACTTAGCTCTACATTACGGTCTTACTCCTGGTAGTGACATCTGGAAGTGACATCTGAAAGATCCAGCCTTGCGGTCTGAGCTATTCTGGTTTAAGCTGTATTTTTTTTTAAGTAATTATTATTAAAAAAAAAAAAAAAAAGAAAAAAAGAAATGAAGATGGAAGAAGTCACAAGAAAAAAATAGCAAACAGGAAGGTCAGAGGACAAGTATAAATGTAAGGCATCTGCTGGCAGTGGGTACAGATCGGTGGCAAATAACCTAAGGCAGCCTCCTAAGTAACTGTAGCATGAGTATTGTCATTGCAGTATGAGGCTTACTCAGCTTGTGAGCTGTCAAGGATGTAGGAGCAATACCTGTGGTCTGAGGTTTAACTTGCAAGTTAACAAACCAGGGAGAGGGGATTTAGGTGAGTGAAGTCCTAAGTTCCTACTTCAGTCACTGGATTGACACAGGTGACTGTATGAACTCATCTGCTGTAGGTCTCTACTTAAGGGTGAGCTCATCAGTTCTCTTGTTTAGTTTTCATGACACAAACTCTGTTGACCAGCTCTCCATGGCATAAATGGTGTTCAGAAACCTGAAGGTATTCTATTCCACTTGCAAGCTGAATACCCCTCTAGTGCCTGTCGTCAATACTAGGTTATATAGGAGCTCTGCACTCTTCATTTACAGAGCTCTGGAATTCCCAGTGTGACTCTGAAAATGGACAGTAAGCAAGCAGTGACTGCAACTTGTTTTTTGCTAAGGTTCTGCACTGCTTCCTGTGCCAACAGGAGGGCATCAGGGGGAGCGAATGCTTGAGGCTGCAGAGGTTCATAGGAGAAGTGAATTCAGCAGTGGAACACTTGAGGAAAACTCAGCTGAATGGGTAAGTGGTTTATAACAAGACTCTCACTATGAGAGTACTTTCAAAATGAGGCAACTGGGGACTGGGAGTGCCCTGAACAGGAAGGACAAGGCAAGCTGCTCTTCCTGGGGGGACAATTTACTACACATGAAAAAAAAGCTTTCTTTTTCTTTTTGCAATTTTTTTTAAGAAAAAACAATCTTGATAGTGACAACCCTCAGAAATAAGAAGAAAGATTATTTGTGTTGTAGGAAAGTATTGGACTCTGTTATTAAATTTAATGATGCTCTAAAATGGACTGCAGAAGAGGGCAGAAAAAAATGAAGAATATCTATATAGAGACTGAGTGAAAGAAGTATAGAAAAAGTAAAAAAGGGCAGTAAAGTCTCTTTCCATACAATTGTTCACCAGGCTCAAAGGGCTTGGTCTCTCTTTAGCTCATAGGACCATTAAGAGCAGACACTTTCTGAGAGCCAGTAGCAGATTTCAGGCAAGCTTCTTTTTCCAGGCAGTTTTACATCTCTTAATTACATTTAAGCATTAAGTGGGCAAGTGAAAGAAGCCATAAGGTAACTCTTGCATAGGCAGGCGCAACTTCCATCACAGTCAGCAGGACAGGCTTAAACAAGCCACGCAGAAGCGATGTAAAATGCTAAAGCACATGGTCACAACTGCAGTTATTGAGTTTACAGATTCCTGAATTCTCCTGTTAGAAAACCTGGCTTTGGTCTTGATTTGCTCATCTTGGTACTGAAATCATGGTGAAAGAGAACATCAGGATGCAAGCAGTAAACCAGTAATATCTGTCTTTTATTGTGCAGCAGTCATCATTCTAGGAAAAGAAAATGTATAGCCGGGAAAATTCATTCCCCATAATATGTGGATTCCCACTGAAGCTCAGAGGGATTTTCTTCAGAGCTGCTTGCTGTTACAAGAGACAGCATATTAGAAAATTTCAAAAATACAAGGCATGAGGTGGTCTGGTCATGGTAATAAAATATTCTAATTACTGGCTATAAATGGATAACTCTTCTACTTGTTAATATTTAACAAGTATGAGAGTGAGAAACAAGCATCGGAGGGGGTGCAGTGAAGAGTTCATTAGTAGCCTTTCAATGCTTAGGGTTTGTATGGACAGCTAGACTCATCCAAAGGATGTGTGAATACAGCTGTAAAAGGTCTCTTGTTGCTTTGTAATTAGCAGCTGCTAGCCACAGAGACATGTCATGATATAAGTTTGGCATTTTTTTTCATGTAACAGGATCTTTTTGCTACTTTAATAAAAGCAGAAGCAGTGATTTCAGTGGTATCGTTTTAAATGCTAAAGTATAATTAGATCATATAAATAATTCAAAGCATTCAGTAGATTAGTAAAGCCAGTACATACAGTGTGCATGCACACTATATTTCAAATAAATTAAGCCAGTAGTGATGAGCACATATTATGGTATCTCTGGAGCTGTATTCATTGCCTTTCAGTTGTGTTGCAGAACATGACTGATTTAATTTAAGGGTTTTTTTCCTGTTTGTGCTTGAGTAATTATCTGAAAAGTTCACACTAGTTTTTTATACTGCTTACACTTTTTCTCTTTAGGCTTGGAAATTCACTGTACATTCTGGGTAGGTTTCAGGACCATTTCCAGAACAGCAAACATGAAGGTTCTGTATGCCTGCAAGGCTATTTACAGTCCTCACTCAATTTATGTTATGGTTTTTTCCAATCCTTGGGGTTGCAAAGGCAATCTTGATTCACAGAACTTGAATCAAGGCATTGATTTTATTCTCACCTGTATCATACATGATAACAGTGCTGAGCAATTAGGTCAGATGACAGCACATAGCTCCAGGTATCTAATTTACCTTAACCTGAGAGTGAACATCCCCATGGCAAAGCTGACCACTGTGGCTGTGCTTTTATTATTATACAGCGCTTCTCTGTCTCTCTGGAAAGTCATCCCATGTTTCCTGAGTTGAGATGCTCACTGCATGTTTTCCAGACAGTTCTGCCAGCTGCAGGGGAATTTGGCCCTTGAGGGAATCCTTGGAGCAATTGGTGATTTTTTCATTGCTAAGTTCTGCAGGTTCCAGCCCAAACCTAAAAACTGCTGTAGCATTAATGCAAACTTCCAGCTTGTTCGAACACATTAAAAGCACACTCCTGAGGAGCTCTGGTTGTGTAAAAATGCACAGCAGCATGATCCAGATTAATTGGCCACACCTACCATGCCCCCTGTTTGACATTCAGGCAGCAGTACCTCTGGTCTGAACATAATTCCTTGAAACAGAGACAGTAAATCCTCATAGCAAAGTATAACTTTGATGACGAAAAGCTACCACCTCATGACTTACATTTTTTTATTGTTTTATGCCATGTTAGCTTGTAAATTTGATTTTATGTCAATGAGCACAGATCTTTGTGGGCATTTAAGGCAGATCTTTAATTCTTAGCTTTTGCCAAAGAACTTCCCTGAAGATCCCAAATCCTACACGTGCTTAGGAAATGAAAACAGGATGACTTTTGCACAATCCAGAATATAATCTGAATACCACTGCAGTGTACTAGTTTAGTGCATAAAAAGAGCATCCCTTCAGAAGGAGCAGTGTGAAAAAGCTTTTTGGAAATATTGGAGTTAAATGATAAAGGACATAAAAAGCCTTTGCAATTTCAGACTTCATAGAGCTGGGTTTACACTGAAACTTGACATCTTTGGTATTCTAAGTAAGCACTCTGTGCCTGGTACCTAATTAACCAAGAGAACTGAATCCAAGCGTAGGAAGACTTTGCCTTTCAGTGTTAATACTGAGATGCTCTTTCCCTCTAAAATGGTAACTCTATGACCCATGTTTCTGTCTGTTCCCTTGGGCTGTACTAGATGCTTTGTCTTGGGTAAAAGGTCATTTTAAACAGACTTTGAGTAAAAATTATTTTGACTGAAGTTTCTTTGCTTTTTTAAGGCTGTGTCTACACTTTATGAATCACTTGATTCTTTTTTGCAATGAATCAAGAGGAATAGATGAGAAATCCACTGCAACTATTGTATCCTTTGTAGCAGATGAGCAAATCCCACAGGTAGGGCAGTTGAAGAGTCCAGAATGAGACAAGAACTCACCATCTACTTTGACATTCAGAACTAAAAGGACATAAAATTATGGCTAAAAAGCTATAAAAATGAAAACTATGATAATTTGCTGCTGAAGGATGGATTCTGTGAGTTTCCTGTCAGAAGCGTGTCAGCAGGACAGGATGCAAGAAAAAAGATTGGTTCCAAGCAGTCTCTGAATGTTCTGTCACTAACAAAATGCTGTGAGGAACCTGTGAATTTGGAGGGCATGTTATTTTAGAAGACTGACTTCAATTCTTCCCCCCGTATCTGGAAATAAAAGATGTGCTGCCATAGTTTGAAAAATCTTTGGACTGAACAACATTCTCCAACAGAAGCATTTCTTCAGGCAGCCCATGTAGAAATAGCAGAAGGTAAAATAGAAGTGCATATGGTGGTAATCATTTGACCAGATAGACAGTACTCCACAGCTGTCATCAGTGCCAACCACCTCATAGCCAGAGTGGTATGCCAGAAGGGTTTATATTCCTGTGGAAAAGGACTGTTAGTGCCACTTCATTCATATGTGAGGAAAAATCTTCCAGAGAAAGTAGTCTACTATGCACAGTGAAATGCTAGGTTTAAATGGAGCTCTCTATATTATAATTATGTATAATTATTGCCTATCTGGTGGAGGAAGGCTGCTTGGAGGATACTGGAGCGTTAACACTTGTTTGACTTTTGCCAGCTTTAAAACTTCAAAACCAAAAAATTACTGATGAAAAATCAAACCTGGAAAGTAAGGGAAAGCTGGCTTCCAAGGTGAGCAGAATTGACAGCAAAGCTAATGGCAGTTGTCCAAGCACTGCTGAGTACTAAGGACAGGTATCTGCAATGTGAATGTATGTACGTATCAGAGTTATTATGTCTTTTGTTAAACTTTTCAGAGCTTTGCTGGAGGTCAGATCATGTTCCGAGCAATGCAAGGAGAAACAACCTCACTGCTCATGAGGTTTGTCACAGCTTGTAGCTGGGTAGGGTCGTAGATGCAGGCTGGCTTTCCTGGAGCCCTTAAAAACAGTTTGTGTAGGCTAAAGGTGTGACTGGCTTGCTGCTCAATATTCTGTAATGAGGTCTTTGTGGCCATACAGCATGGCTTGTGGTCTGGTTCTCTCTATGCTATAGCAACTGCAGTTCACAACTGCTGTAGCTCAGAAGCGACTCACTCCTTGGTGTGAATCCTCTTTCCTGGGTGGTTCTGTAACCTCCCCTGGATGCTGTTCTGCAGTGAATATTCTGCTGTCAGAAATACGCTGTAATCGCTGCGCTGTGACTATACCTCGAATGAGAGAAAATATTTGTTATAGGCTATTTGTTACAGTACATCTCATGGTACTTATGTGTAAGTTGAATAAAGCAAGAGAATTTTCTTTACTTCCTTTTGAAGTCCAGTCACTTTAAAATCTTGGTGATTTTTGCCCTGAAACATTACAGACTTGTTTCCTTTACTGTGTGGTGAAACGCTGTCATGTGCCATATTCCTTTGAGGCTTACAAATGAGACTGGATTTCCACAGACCCTGTGCCTTTTTCCCCTACACAAGAAAGTTGTAACCAGTAAAAGGGATGGTGACCTTCTGGCCAGCTTCCCTGATCAAGGAAGTTTTAGTTATACCTCCAGAGCTCTAAGTGCACGCAGTAAATTTTGGTCTTTCTAGGTATTGCTGGTTACTTCTCTATTTAATCACAATGAGGAGATACACAGTATTCAGGGAATTGTTAAAGGCAACCACTAAATTAAGAGATTGCACTAAACCACAATTTAATAGTCTCCAAATCTTATTTTCATTAAACTCTATTAGAAATTGCTGATTAAATGTGGTTCCTACCAGCAAAAAGCGCTGCCTTATTAACAGCTGCTCACATTTTGTACGTTAACATGGTCATTTCTAACATCTGACAGCTGAAAATTACACCAGATTTATCATGACCTATTTTTATCTGTGACTGACAGTGGCTATGAGCCAACAGAGTATTTTCAGAGCTCCTGCTGGCTGTCCTGCTCATCAGTAAGAGTTTGACACCTATGCATCATCTATACTATCTTCTCTGCTTCTGTACCACTTGGGAAGCAACACACTTGTCTGGTTTTATTTATCATGGTTGTTTTGATAGCTTTATATCAAAAAAAGAGCTCTGTAATTAATCTCAGGACTTTTTCTAGTGTCCAGTATATTCTCAAATAGTAACTGTTTAACTGTTCAGCCTATAATGAAGCCCATCTACCTAATTACAGATCTTGAAGAGCCTCTTGGGCCTTTGCTTTTAGCCGGTTTTGGTGGTTATTCCCCCCTGACCAGGCTTCCGCAAGCTGACGGTTCCATTCTGGTTTAATTTGAGGTTCAAAGTCCTGTGTTAAGCGCATGCTAACACATCCTAATTTAAGAGCAAGACTGGCACAATGTATTCTAAAGCCTCTACGCATTTCTGCCGTGCTTCTGATGTCTCACCAATGTACTTGGCTTAGTCATAGTCCTATGAATGAGGCCTCCTCTCTTGTTTCTGTAGCACACATGACCTTGGTTTAGAGAACTAATATGGTAAACTTGAAACTACAGTGCTGAACTCGTTCTCTTCCTGATCCATTGCACAATGACACAAGGAGTTGCAGCTTCATTAATCTATGTAGCACTCAGGCAGCTATTTTTAGCAACTGGGTATGGGTTATTTCAGTCTGACTTGAGCCACACTTTTTTAGCAAACCCTTTCTTGGGTTCTTTTCTCTCCTGGTGTCTGTGGAAGAAGAGTATGGAGCAGGTATTCCTGGCTCTGTTACACCAATGTTCTGCAGTAGCAGGCAGGATGATGAGGCACCCCAACCAACATGGTCATGTTTGTGTGTGATACTATGACTAATGTTCTTGTACCTGATAACGGTGCTGTCAGAACAGCAATGACGTTGTTGTGGTTTAACCCCAGCCAATAACTCAGCCCCGCATAGCCACTGCCTCACTGGAAGGGTGGCAGAGAGAATCGGAAGGGTAAAAGTGACAAAACACGTGGATTGATGTAAACGCAGTTTAACAGCTAAAGCAAAAGCCATGCACAAGCAAAGCAGAACAGGGAATTCATTCTCCCTTCCCACGGTCAGGCAGGTGTTCAGCCATTCCCAGCTATCTCCACCATGTGTAGCAGTTACCTGTGAAGACAAACACCATCACTCCAAACATCCCCCTTCCTTCTTCTTCCTCCTCCAGTTTTACATGCTGAGCATGACACCATAGGGTGTGGGATATCCCTTGGGTCAGCTGGGGTCAGATGTCTTGGCTGTGTCCCCTCCCAGCTCCTTGCATACCCCCAGGCTGCTCACTGGTGGGGTAGTGTGAGGAGCAGAAAAGGCCTTGGCTCTGTGTAAGCTCTGCTCAGAAGTAACTAAAACATCCCTGAATTACAAACACTATTCCCAAAACACAGCCCCATACTAGCTACTACATAGAAAATTAACTCTACCCCAGCCAAAACCACCACAGATGTTAAAATTGGTTGACTAAAATTTGTTCGAAACCAGATTTATCTGAAGTGGTTTCTCTGTACTGCTGACATCAAGAACCACTGCAGAACTGATGCTATTCTCAAAACCCCAAAAGCTCCAGCCCAACATTAAGTTGACTTAAGATTGTCTTCATGCAGCTAGTTAAGAACACTCACTTTAAAAGCACTCCTCAATTAGGCAAGTGCAACTCTGGATACAGGCTATGTCCAAGGAGAAAGTCTGATCTATGCAAACAGGATGGGTTTTGTTTGAATTGTAATCCTTGCCTAGTTCCTAGCACTGCTTGAGAAATGAAAGTTGAAATCAGTACTTTGTCTGAGCTATAATATTTTTACCTACTTCTCTCTTAAGGACCTCAACCTTCAAATCTCAAATTTAAGGAACAATATCACCTAAGGGGAAATTGAAGTGTATCATGGGGTTCAGAGGGTCCATGTTTTCACTAACATAAAGAGGATGTTATGTTGGTTTTATTCTGCCTCGATGAACTGGGCTTTCAAACCTAAATGCAATTTTGTGTGCTGCATCTATTTCAGCATCAGACTCCAGATCAAGGTATATTGCTACATCCTTTATAGTTAACAGCAGAAATAAACTAGAGAGTAAATCTACAAGATTATCAGAATTTATTTTTGGCTCATGCTCATGCTGGGGAGTTACAACGAGGGTGGCTGTAGAGGGGTTTGTGCTATCTTATTTTTACTAAGTGGTCTTGTCTTAGTACTTTGCAAACAGGAATCAGCACATATGACTGACAGACGAATACACAGATCAAAGAGGCACTAGCCAATTCATCTGATCAAAAGAAAGGACAGATGTGCATGTATAAACGCTCCTCATTTTCTACATAACATGAAATCCCCAGATAAGAAGAAGGATTCTGATGAACTCCTACATTCCAGTAACAAGGCATTAGCTAAGGTGCAGTAGTTTGGTGCTGGGCAGTGGTGGATTTTGTTGGCTGATGGGATGTGATAGCAATTAATTCCTTGACCTTTTCCCAAAGCAGAGCCAGTTGCCAAGGCTTGACAACATTTTATACAGCCCTACTTTACTCCTACCAAAGTTACTTCATAACTTTCTCTGAGGAAGTATTCAACTCCACAGAGGTAGAGAGGCACAAAAAGGGAGGCAGAGAGGAAGCCCAGCACTATTTATTTAGTCAGCTATTATTTGCAGACTAAAGACAGACAACAATTAAGTTGCTCTAAACTTGAATGACCGGCTCTGCGAGCCAGGAGTGAGGACGTATCTGTACATTACCTGGCCTGACACAGTTGAGACCCATGGCTGCTGGGAGTGCTGTGGAAATACGTCATGAAAGCAAGCAATAGGTATGGCTCCATTTTTTACTTTATAGCTTTTAATTCTGGAGAGAGAATTAAAAACAACAGACAAACACCTCCAATGAAGACAGCAGAACAAGGTCAGGTAATAGCAACAGACACTCCAAAGCCACCAATGGTCTGATTGTGTTTGCTCAGATAGAATAACCCTCCTTTCCTAATTTAGCAGCTATAAAATATTACAATTTGTTGTTTAAGTTTCTTTTTAAATACAGACTAACTTTACCCTAAGGACTCTAGTTCTAATCTAAACACGGACTTCTACTGAGCAAGAAAGAAAATGGAGAGAGTAGCTACCATGTCAGTCAAGTGCTGCAGAAGAGAAAAGGAGTCAATTGCCTCTGGGTAGAAACAAACACAACTGGTTTCTTACCTCCCCTTCAGATCCACAGAATGGTAGCAAAGGTATGTGAGCAGTGGGCCTGGGTGTCACTTCAGACAGACACGGGCCACTTTTGAGACACCATAACCAGTAATTGCTACTCTATTGAGTGCACCCAGTAGGTAGTCCATCTAGATAGATTAAAACACATTTCAAATATAAATTTTGGCCAAAATAATTCAACTCCTATAGTCATGACTTTATTTTTTCAACATGCTCAAGCTTCTTCTGGCTTTATGTGGGAGCCTGTTCATGGTTGATTCCCACCTCCAAGTCAAGGATATTCCCTGTTCTGTCCAGGTGGTTTTTCATTTCCCTGTTTGTGGAAGGTCTTCTCTTTCTGATGCGTGAAACCTGAAGTTACATGGTATGAAAGCATGCTCTGGTTCCCCTTTCCCACCCCACCTTTGGTTATTTCTGAGCCCATCCTGCTGATCTGCTTTCCCCTTAACAACAGAATGATGTCAGTGCTTGCCTTCTGAAAAAGGCCCACTGCTTCTTATCAGCTGTGCTACCCTGTGATTACTGTCTGGAAACCAAAAGCAGCCAGCTCAGTAAAATGTGTGTGCCTGGGGACCTTCCGCTCGCCCAAACTGCCTTGTAAATCTTCCTGACAGTGTATATGGATATCCCCTCATTCAACACAGAGCTCCATGGTAGCAGGTCAGCACTTCCCGTTGCTTCAATGCATGCATAAATTCATACTGCAGAATGTTAAAAAAATCCAGTTTTAGGGGAGATGCAAAATGTTTTTCTTGATGTGTTTCCTGCATGGGCTCTCAACATGACTCGACTTTCTCTTAGGGATTCTTTCCCTCTGAGAAACGCTTTTGTATAGTAGAAGAAAAACAGTATTGCTTAGTTCATGAGAGCTGAACATGGCCAAAATAGACCTCTTTGCATACAAAATCTTTTGAAAGCTTTCTTGGCATTGGCTCAGTTGTTCTTGCATATCTTTACCTAACAAATAGGAATGTCCTTTATGTTCACAGTCTCTTTTAAAGTTTACAAGACAACCATCAGCTCTCACAGCTCATTTCCTTTCCTTTTTTTCTTCTTTTCTCTTTTCTTTTTCCTTTTTTATCTTTTTTCTTATTATTTTTCTTTTTCCTTTTCCTCTCTTTTTTTTCCTGTTCTTTCTGGCCATGCCATGGAACAACTTTTTACTCTCCTCACCACAGTTCACCATGGTGGTGGCTTACATCTGAGCAGGATTTTATGTGTTAATGTGGAGCAAATGACAGTTGGATTGCTCATGTAGGACTGGCTGAGGAATCACAGTACTCAAATCATGACTACAGCACTTGTGTAAGCTAAAATGCTAAGTTGTAAATTAAAACTGCTCTCTTAATTGTAAGCTAAGATGTTAGGTTGTAAA